>MU392639.1:0-164412 GCA_022578505.1 Nemania abortiva
TTAAAACTTTTTAAACTTTAATTTAAAATATTTTTAAAAATTTAAAAAAATTATTTTAATAATAAACTTTTTAAACTATAATATATAATTTTTTAGCTTTATTAATATAAAAAATAACTTAATTTAATTATTTATTTTAATATAACAATTGCTTATTTAAGCTTTATATAATAAATAAATTATAATTAAAACTTTTAATTATTAAAAATAAACAATTTAATTAAATATTTAATAATAATTTTATTAAATAATTTATAAATATAATCTAGTTATATTAATTATAAACATATATACCGCAAAATTTTATAATATATATATTTTAGCGCTATTTGCTAGGTTTATCTAGATAACTAACCCTAATAAGGGTTTGGTACGTATCCCTTATATCTGACACTGTGCCCCACAACAAGCCACAATAATCGTTGGATCAACAATTTGGCTTACGGCGCGTACCAACATGAGTTCCAAATTAAGTCTTCAGCGATAACATATCGCGAAGACTAGTCCTACGAGCCTACCAAGGTTGAATTAATGCCAAATCCTATCCCTGAATGCTGGCCCAGGTCCTTACACACAAACATCTACTATGTAGGGGCGTACGTTAGTAGTTTCATCAAGAAGCTCGCTGCATTCTAATTGATTAATGAACTCGTTCGCTTGGCCGCTAAATATTCCGTGTCGGAATATGCCGAAAAGGGTTGTCTTTATAATGGCTTAGTTGAATATCACGATACCGTGTTAGACACTCAAACATATGTACGCCCATCGAGTATGCCTATAAGCCACAGGAGTATCATATTAAAAGCCCCAAAAAGCTAATAGAGTCCCTTGAGATATGAATAATCAAACCGTTGAGTCATCTTACTGGCCTCTTTTACAACTCATTCTTTCTATACATCGTTTGTTTGAACGCCAAAACTTCGTTAGTTCTAGAATTATCCCTCTGGTGGCTTTAGAAATGCTCATTTTTGTATATGAGTATCGACGACTACGTATAAAATGCTCTAGAGCTAAAGGGTGGAGGAGCTAGAGAATGGAGCCCCATAGTACTTGAGATCTAGGTATAGGCTAGAGTTTCCTATGCGATCATTATTCTATTATGGATTACGTAATCATATGATCTCCATCAGCAATGGTTTAGCTTCTGACAGCCCACTTCCTCACCATCTCTCCTCAACTTGTAGCTCGCTCAAAGGCTCGAGCGTGGTAAACTTAATACTTGAACCACTAGGGCTAAAATTGAAAGGCAAGCTTCAAAATGAGCGGTTCCAAGAAGACAGCCGAGCAGATCGCAACTGCAGCAAAACAAAATGCAGCATTTTATCTAGACGAAATCCCCCCTGAACTCGAACCAGCGCGTCGTCTACTCGAAAAATATAGCGGTATTGCTCCTGAGGACGTCGATGCACACATACGTGGAATAGTGAGCCACTTAAAACACTGGGCCCGCAAGTGAACAAGTATTGATTCATAGCTGATTGAGTAGCGAGACGAAGCCTGGGCCGTTTTCCCCTATGGAGGTATAGGATCCTTTAAGTTCATTGACATGAACCCGACCCTCCAAGACCCGCTATTCCAAACCGTCGTCAGGCGCCTCAAGGCTCCCGGATCTACCGAGGCGTTCCTCGACGTGGGTTGCTGCCTCGGCCACGTTATCCGCCAGCTCAGCGCCGAAGGCATCCCAAGTGAACGCCTGTACGGGGCAGATCTCCAGGCTCGCTTTCTAGACTTCGGATATGACCTTTTCCGTGATAGAGATAGCACTAGGGCTACCTTTGTGGCGGGGGACATGCTGCAGGAGAACGACCCTGGGCTTGAGGAATTGAGGGGCAAGTTCGATATCATTTACGCTTCCGCCTTCTTTCATCTGTTCGAGCGTGAAGACCAACTAAAAGCCGCAAAGCGAACGGTCGGGTTCTTGAAGCCCCATAGCCAGAACGCATTGATTTTCGGGTGCAATGGTGGCCCTAAAATCCCTGGGTGGGAGAAATACGTACTCGATGAAGAATCATGGGGGCGTATGTGGGACGAAGTTGGGGAGGCAACAGGGACGTCTTGGAAGACAGAGATGAATGTGGAAAGCAACGATGACTGTATTAAGGTCAGATTCGCTGTATATCGGGTGGTTTAGATACATTTATTCTCTACCACACGTCCTAGGCGATCAGAGAGTTCCATTAGAGACACGTTCATTTTTTCGATAGGTGTTTCAAGAGGCAATGTGCCAAGAGGGCTGCATTGTCTCGCTAATGTTCAATAGGTGACATCGGTACAAACTCGAATGCTTGATCATGAAGTTGACTCAATCTCAATATAGCCGAAAGGAAAAAATGAATTGTCTATTACTACGAAACAATTTACTCATCTAGAAGATATATCTGCATGTCTTCGTGTTCTAAGTTCATATTGTATTCTCTCATATATTTAGGGGTATTTCGACTCAAGCAACAGTAAGCTCGGAAGCAGGTATGACCGGCGGAAATCAAATGAGATTCGATATCTTCACGTAAACTATTTCGTCTCTAGTAGTGCTAGCTAACTTAAGATATGAGTGCCGAGCATTGGCTTTCCGATATAGCTATCATTATTGACAAGAACTCTGAGATGGCACGACCACCAAGGGGAAGAAGCTACCCCTGAGAGGCCGC
The DNA here is from genome assembly GCA_022578505.1 of Nemania abortiva. NCBI lineage: Eukaryota > Fungi > Ascomycota > Sordariomycetes > Xylariales > Xylariaceae > Nemania > Nemania abortiva. The sequence continues at coordinate 2,649 of MU392639.1, forward strand.
CAATCGTGAATATGATCATATTCGCCACTTGAGCCAAGATATATGCAGTATTCATCCCAATATCACAAGACATGAACCCTGTAGCCGATGTTTAGTTGTTGTCCATATACTCTATGTACGCATTTTCGTCGGTCCAAGCCTTGAGTGCCTCGAAGTCGCGGCACTCATGAAAGGCGCCGTGGCCGCCGAGAGTCGGATCGGCTAAGCATTGAAGGGCCTGTCGTAACGCGTCGAGGCAGTGAGGGATATGGGTCCAGGGATCCGTTTGCTCTTTTCCGTTGTGAAATTGATAGAGACTAGTACGGATGACAGCCTTCGTTTCCGTTAGTCTCTACGTCGCATTATTCGTGATACAATCTCAGTCAGTGACTTACGAGACAGTGAAGCTGGTGGTACATCCCAACAACATAGATAGCTTTTCCATCAGGGGCATAACCTTGTGTGGCCTGAAGACCCTCGTCGATGGCCCATTGGGCATCTACTTTGACGGCGCCGCCACCTCCTAAACGTTTGTAGTCTGTCAGGGAACCGGAGCCGCTTCATTTAATGTGAGCAGGGGTTGTCTTACGAGGGAACAGTTCATTCCAAAGGGGGTTCTGTGTGCTTAGATTTCCCTCTGTGTATGGAGTGCTGAATAGATATGGCACGAGCACAGGGAAGTTATCTTCAGCTAAGATAGGGACAGGAAAGTGTTAGTGACGAATATCAATGACGATTAACAGGGTTGTTTTCCTACCGTAGCCACCGTGGGCGTTCTTTTGGTGTAGGAAAACACCTAGCCAAACTGCATTGCTAATCACTAGGGCAAGTATGGACAATGCCCAAGCAGCCTTCGACCAGCGCTGCTTCCTAGTTTTCTCGACATAGTGTTGAAGCAAACCATCTTCACTGGTATCGTCTGAAGTTCTTTCCAGGGGCTGGTATTCGATCTCTTTGGATGCCATCTCCGGCCAGTGTGTAGGAAGAGCAAAGACCGTGACCACAAAATCTTATTGCGAGAAAGCTTTTCTTGAGCTGAGCTGACTTCGGGCTTCGATGTCAGTTCAATACATATCAAGGGGGAGTGTAGAGGGTTTGCCAAATGGTAAACTCACACGAAGGGAAAATGGAAACTCAAAGAGACCTGGCGCCCTCTCACCTCCGCCGCCTCTTGCTTCGCACTGGAACCGGAATTCGGAGGAAGGGGGTCATATCTGGTGACCCTTAGCCGGTGCATGCCCATTTCTTTTTCGGATAGATCTAAAAACGCCGCGGAGAAATGAAAAGTCATACTGTGATGACGAGTAGAGCTATTATCCATGGCTAGCGTGTACCTCTAGTCGTAGTTTCTTTTTCTCGTGACGAAGCATGCAAAGCGCGCTTATTTTTACCCTCACCCGAGGGTTTAACTAGTAGCGTGACGTGGTGTGGGCGAAAGAGGTGGGGGACTGGGACGAGGGTGGAAGGCAAAGAGAACTAGTTTGCGGATCCACCGGGATGCATATTAAGAGGTTGAAACTTATCAAGTCAGACTTTAGTATTAAAACGACTAGTTACCGGCAGGGATGGCAGCAGGCACTCGGTTATAAGCTTTCTAGCTGGTCGGCTTCTCCCTAGTCTCAGGGCAGACACTCGCCTGCACGATGTCATGAGCCTCATACCCTTTACCCTACCAATAGTATACCTAGACGTCTGCGGGGAGTTATATTCCCCTCTTCACTCTACCATTCTTGGATGAGACCGTGACAAATTGCTGCAAAATGATTCATCGAGTTTGAAATCCGACCGTCTCGGATTTTCTCGTACTCGTCTTCGTTGGTAGTGAGGACATCTATAGACAATTGTTCCGTTTTCTCACGATTTGCAAGGCGCCTAGGCCATATTTTAGATACTTACTTGATGAGAAAGTCATACACCTCATATTGACTCGTTTTTTAACTAATAGAATAAACTCTAACGGCTGATTGTGAATTCAATGTGGGATATAGATACTATCCTTCTAAGTGAATTCATACATTAAATCCATTTTTAAAGCTGGTGTTCATCCATATCTAACATTTCCGCGTCTCTTCCCTCTTCAGCCATTAGGCTTTCGTGAATAATACCGACTTTTCTATCCCCAGAAACGGTGACAAGACATAGACTTGCTATGATAGTTGCAGCACCTAAAAGAGCCCACTCATTGGCCGTTATGTGGAAAAAGGCACGATCCACCACAAGAGACCATATTATTTGGGTATACATCATGAGGGTAGCAGCCGAAGACGAGTCTTTTGCTATTCCGACTGTAAGGAGGTATTCCTAAGAGTATCATTAGCCCAGGATCTTTGTACGGATGATGGGTGATGTTTGTTCACGTACCATTGCGAAGCCACAGAAGCCTATATATATCAAGCATGCCCATATCACTGGACTCACTGGCCATCTGATGTTCGAGATCATAGTAAGAGCAATACCACTCGCGAATACTACACTCCACGCAAACATATTTACAATTGTTAGTGGATGGGCTCGCGTGCCGATGCGACGGATTGATGTCAATGCAACCTTGAGAGATCACGCGGGTTAGCCATGGTAGTGAGAAATCAACAAAGTTAAACATAACTCACAACACCTCCGGCGGCCCCAAATAGACCGAACGCCAAACCTTTCAAGTGGGCGTGCGTCTTTACTGAGACATCAAAACGATCATCTATGTGAAATATGTCTTCAGGTTGGGCTACAAGCGCAACACCTACGAGCGCGCCCGCAGCGCCGACGCAGTCAATCCATTCGATCGTGCCGAGTGACAAGAACCTGGCCAGAATCAACGAGCCCAGAGGACTCAGGAAACTTAAAGCTATAGCTTCACTGAGTGTTAAGTATATCATCGAGACTAATTACCAGAGGACTGAGTCAGTAAATCAACTTATGAAATGATACGGGTTCTCGGAATGACAGAAAGAGATCAAAGTTAACGTACAAAAGAATCCCGTAGCACTAAAAACCCCGCCGATTGCCCTCAGTGCCACGGGGCTTCGCACCTCTGGCCCCCCGAAGAAGGCGACGGATGTTGAGGATCCAACATTTGAAAGATACAACGCACACCCGAGTCCCGTAACTAGCATCCTGATATGCAAGATCATGAACGGATGGACTTGCTCCGGCCCTGTCTCACAGAACTTGGCCGCTGCATTCACCGTCGCAGCGGCCATTTGCGAAGCTATGACCAATAGCGACGGGTAATGTCGCTCTATGAGAGACATAACTTTTGAGCGTTTGGCCGTGTATGCCGGCATAGTTCGGTGTGAAGAGCCATGATAGCTTGACATCGAGGATGGCGGTTTGAGGGCTTATTGAACATAGGGGTAAGATGGAAAGCGGGGTAGCCTTAACGAGGCTTCAAGCCCCCGCGGTAAACAGAGGCGTTTCAATTAGAAGTCGAGCTGTGCGAGATTATGGCGTAACATAGACTGAGGGAAGTAGTAGTTTCCGTGCCAAAGATGAGTCTTTTTTTTTTTTTTTCGTAAAGAACAGCAAAAGTCTGCAGAGCTAGAACGATGGGAGGTCGAGAACACCCCATATGCAGGTCCTGTGCCAAGCCGACGCCTCCCTGTAATCTTACCAACTACCAACTAGGCCAGAACAGAGCCATAACTACCTCAGGAACGCACTTCAGCCCAACTTCCATTTCATTTTGCTACATCTACATATCCCGACAAGGTCAGAACAGGGTATGCTACATCGAGGATCTAGGCTTTAGACATTTGCATCATCGTGTGACTATTAGCAACGAGGTACGAGGGGGGTTTAGCTGGCAATTGGCTGACAACGAATGAGGGGTCATCGTATTGTTGCTTCGCGGTGGGGGAGTCCACACAGTTAGTTAGAATCCCCGACTCCTCATCCAGAAATACGCATACACTTTGTAGTATCCATGGCAGGTTGTAAGATCTATCCATGATGCTAGATATTATTATCCCAGTAACTACCACGCCCTGCCAATACTGTCGGATGCTCGGGGCGGCTTGGAAGCCAGCTCCACGTTGCAGTTCGGTCCCAACCGTAAGCTACATGTCTGTATGTAACTGTATTCGGCTAGGTCTCCGACTTGACAGCATTCTACTCTTGCAGTAGTGTTGGTAGTGTTGTAGAGTGCCCACTTAGCCCCGCGTCTAAGCGGATGCTAACCTAAGCAGTCCCAGCTGCGTGGCGAAATTAGTCATCTTTCAGATGCTTGTACACCGGAGCACTTCAATTTGAACTAGTATGCGGATCTGCCCGGTAGTCGTTCGTCCTGGAAGAGAGGATTGATTGGCTTGTCAGCGAGCATGTAGAGATAAGGTAGCATGCTTGGTAATTTGACTGCTTCTGGCTTAGTAGCAACGTCAAGAAAGCTTATACTAGTTACCGCCCTGTTACCGCCGTTGCATAAGCTCTCAGCGCCTCTCAACGTTACTCAGCGCCACTAGCTGCTAGATGAAGAGATGGCGGCGGCACTTCTGATTCCCTTGTTCCTGTCCAGTCTCGCATCTTCATGCCTTGGCAATAAAATGTTAGGCGACTCGGTATTTGAAAGATGAACATACCCCTGTTTCCTAGAATGCTCCACCTGTCGTACGACAACACACTTAATTATCCCAGGAATTCTTCAGTGGATAGCGTTCCTTATCCAAACCCGTGGAAAAGACGGTGAGCGGCTTTAAGTGTGCCCAAAGATAACCTCTGCGGGTCATATGTATATCTTGCAGCTTGCAGCTAGCCCACTTTTAGTATACCTATAATCATGTGGTAGGCATCCTAATTGCAGACCACGATTAAGAGCCCACCTAGGTCCGCCACCTCTCCCGGCTGGGTGACCTCCCCTGCCACGCTAGTCGAACAATCCACCAATACCGTATGTACTTGATCGTTGCAATACTTTAACAAATACAGCTTGAACTACTGGCTACGATTGAACAGTATAGTTCACATAGAAAACACGTCTGTTTAAGCAAAGCGGCTGGTCCCATTTTTTTAGATGGCCTGAATAAATAACTTGCCTAACTAGGCCTTTTTTTTTTTTTTTTTTTTCCCTAATTCATACACCAAAGAAAAGTCGCGATGGTCTGCAACGCGACACGAAATACAGCCTCAAAGCTAATATGTAGGTTGGGGAGTGGTTGAAGTATCGCAACGATCAAGTACATGCGGTATTACTCCCCTGCTGGTATCCCTAGCAAATTTTGGTGGGGAGTGGAGCATTTCTGCAAACTAAGTAGATACTAGCGTGGCAAGGGAGGGCACCCAGCCGGAGGAGGTGGCGGACCTAGGTGGCCTCACGATTAAAACTAGTTAGATGAAGTAGCAAACGTATCTAGTTAGCCCCGAGCTAAGTCTCAATGGGACATTGGATGATGATGCAACTTGATATAGCTCATGTCAACTACCGTATCGTTACTTGAACGCGATGAGGATGAGTGGCGGCCGAGTGCGTACAGGAGGGCCAATTATTATCTGGTTGATGTAGTCCCTAGATCAGAAAAGTTAGATACCGTAGGCGCGTATGGCTCTTTACTTAGTTTTTCGAACTCATCCGCAGTGAGTGTAGTCTCAGTCAGCCTTCACTCAACCCAATCTGAACACGATCTTTCTTCTACTGTTTCACTCCAGTGTTTTGCAAAAAGACTCAAACAAGGCGCCAATATGGGGTTAACTATGGTAAGATAGCATCATCACTTCTACCCTCTACCCTGTCATAAATCTTAATGCAATGGGGATATGTAGGAGCCTCGAACCAAATATGCAATCATGCTCATACCAGTGAGCATGATGCTATTAAGTGTCCTCCGCTGCGGGCAGTTCTTGTCCAAGAATGGCGTCACACTTAGCAGCACATTGGACAAGATTGCGACTCTACCACTGCCTTTCACAGATCTCATCCCAAGGCAGCCAGATGAAATCCCTTATACCTGTGACCAGAGCTACACAATTGAGATTCTCTCAATCGATCCACTAGTTATCTACCTCAACAACTTTCTACGTGATGAAGAGATAGAGCATCTTCTTGCCTTAGGGTGAGTATCCCTTCTTACACAGGTGATGTACTTGTTTTAGGGACTAACGTTGTGCCTTTTAGAAAGGATAGGTTTAGCACTTCCATGGTCTTTGCAGGCTCTGATGGCTTCAGGGAAGTTTTAAACAAGACCATGCGTAGTTCTCAAACCGCTTTCCTACCCAAGGATGATGTCGTATGCACGTGTCTGACGAGAAGAATGCAATCTCTGCTCGGCAACGTCCAGAACGTGGAGGTTGAAGCACTGCAAATCGTTAAGTATGCGATAGGGGGCGATCACTACCGATCCCACACGGATTGGTTCGATGCAGCAAAATATGATACCCCTATTCCAGGCTCTGCAGACAATACACCCAAGCCAAGCAATCGCCTAGGAAGCATCTTTGCCTACCTAGAGGATGATTGCGAACGCGGTGAGACCTACTTTCCTTATCTGCCGAGCGTGAAGGAGACGGCGGATGGAAATAAGTTCGCCCTCGCGGATGGGGACACCGGCTTGCTTGTCAAGCCACGACGAGGCAATGCTATTTTTTGGAATAATCTGCACCCCAACGGCACTGGAGATGAGAGGACGTTTCATGCAGGCCTCCCCGTGGAATCAGGTACCAAAATCGGTCTCAACATTTGGAGTAGGTACTTTTTGGGCGAGACCATGGTTGGCGGAGACTAGACAGCTTCCTCTATCTCACAACTCGGATTTGTAATTTATGCATGAATTCCTGGTGGGAATCTTTCGTGTCAGATTCTCTTGAATAGTAATACAACGAATTCAAGACAGCGGATATGGCTACACGGCCATTAGGGGGCACTGGTTGATCTCTAGGGGTGTTTTTATTAAATATTACTGTTATATAAGGAGAGCAGTTTTCCTTTACCCCTTCGGATGTGCCAGGAGTCAATAAAACTAAGATACAAACCTATACTGGGACCTATTTAAAATCTTTTAATGATCTGGCATCGCTCACAAGCCAAGTATCTCAATGCAAGATGAACTGGAGCATATAACATGTAAATCCTATGCCCGAAATCACCTTTCAGCAAAGCTCTCCATGTGATAGAGTCAACATTTTGCAGTGATTGATTTTCATGCAATTGATATAGTACTATCTTCTCAAAGGCTCATCATCTTTCGAAATTTATTTTCTAGAAATATCGATTACTCGATTTGGTCTACAGGCAGAGTTTCGATGGTATACTAATTGGTATTAGCCAAAAATATTGATTCATCTCTGATCTTTAGTCTATGATGCGAAGGGTGGCATTACGCCAGCTCTCAATCTTCTCCCACTCAGTGCGGTGTGACAATGCCCATTCGTGGATCTTGTCAAAATTCCTGCAAGTATGGGGGGTGTCCGTCTTCAATATCACATTTTGCCCAACGAGCTTCCATTCCATTGGAGTTAGGTCTGCGTGGCATTGGAGTGACTGTCGTATATGGTTAATGCAGTGACCTGCTTTCATTAGTGGCAACATCCTCGCAAACATGGGCATCACTGTAACACGAACCAATATGGTCGAATCTTGATGGGTCATTTGGGTGATCGAAAACGTGGACGTAATAATCAGGGTACATCGCTTGCCGGAGACGATTCTAGTCAAGGTATGAGCGGCGGTGTCCTTAAAGTTTATCGGGGTGAGGAAATACATACCAAACAGTGAAGTGAATGATAGACATCCAGACCACTGAAGTAGAAGCCTGACTCGGGCCATCGAAAGGTTGAGTCTTCTAGGTCAACTTCTGTTTTATCAAAATCAAGATTTAACCCTACATAACAGTTAGCTTGGATCTGGCATTACCCACGAACATATGATACTGACCTCCTAGAAGCAGTTCCCAGGCCTTATCGACTGCCGGACTGGGTGTTCCAACGTATTCCTGTCCTTTCTGATCTACTAAGAAGTTGCCATCGCTATCCATGTCAACGCCTCCAGTGTAGCTCTGGACTACTAGTTCAATCTCGCTCCTTGCGGGCTCTGAGGGTAGTACGGGTTAGCTAATCCGTGCTATCCTATGACTGGGTCCTGTTTTTCTGCAACTGTAATAATAGCCTTCTCAAATGCTTCCACACACACATACCGAGATCTGAGGTGAATCCATGTTCGTAGGACTCTTTATTGATCGGACGTTGCCCGTGAGTCAAGAAAAACAGGCCGAGAAAACCGAAGAAAATGTTAAATGAGACGGAAATGACGAAGAGAATTGTTTGAAGCTTCAATTTTCTCTTCTGGGGTCGCGACCCGGACTCTGCAGTTTCCAATAGGTTTTCTTCCTCTTCTTGTTTCCCCATATCGACTTCACGTGGGAGTCCGAACGCGGGTTTTTTGTTCAGTGAACCAGTCAAAGAGGATGTATAGGGGGAAGTACGTCGGTAGCGGTCACAAACGTGGTGGCAGTGTCAAAAAGCCCAATCCTTGGCAGCCATCACAGCGCCATAGACTAATGGGACCAGAAGGATCACTCTAGGAATGCAAAGTCGGGGGGACTGTTCCAAGGATGGGTATAGAGTTGCTGCCTCAGGCACAAATACCAAGATACCAAGCTCTGGGCGTGAACCCTTGATCCATGCTCGTATGGATACCGACTTGCAGGGTCACTTTTTAGCGTTCCCCGCGTCACGTGCTTATTGGGCATCAAGGATTGAGATCGTTAGCGAGCTGCAGGGACCAAGATACGGTACCAATCAGAATTAAAGGTTTCATACAGTCGAGCATTCCCGGACCGGCTACTCAAACACCCTACCGTCCTATTAAGAGTATGTACGGGGGCGTCTCTTTACCAAGGTAGCTGTGGACGAGGTCAGCGTCTGAGTATTGCAGTAGTTCTGACTAAGGAAGTGGACTCCCCACTGAATGGATCACTTTTGCCAAGTTTTCTATGCTGGTATAGCTCGATATGGCGATTAATAAACAACAAAAATGGCTAGAACCTCGAGTTACTGCCAATCAAAGCTAGAGAAAGCATCGATATCACTTGGCGCCCAGGAACAAGGTTGAGAATCCCGATCAAGCTTCTGCGAGTGGAGTGCCAATAAGCACCAGTGCTTTGACAGCTATTAGCAAGGTCTATAACGACTAGTCTACAGTATTAGTCACCTTCCGGATTCAAGATAGACCGCGGCACAAGTTCCCACCGGCCTGGAAGACCCACCTAGACCCCCGAAGCCCGAAAACGCGGCACTTGTCGCCGAAAGCAAGAGATGTTCCGAGCGAGACGAAGCCGGCCAAAGCATGTCACTCTCTTTGGCAAAAAATTCCTGGTTTCTTGTCATTCCCTTGTCCGTTCGAATTCGAATTGTTCAATACAGTCAACATGGGATATGAAAAAGTCCAAGAGACGGAGGAGGCCGAGCCTGATCACGACGTGACCGACGGCTTCTTACATGACAACACTCCCCGTCCTTCCGCGCTAAGGCCCGACCGGCGACTCTTATGGGTTCTGATCATTGAGAATATCCTCTTCGCTATAACTATCCTACTATTATGGAAGCTATTCGTCCCGCCGCGAACAAATCTTAATTACCAATCTCTCACTGCCGACAACAAAGTCTATCCCTCAGGACCGCTGTCCTGGTCACAACACTTCGAAGCATTACCATGTGGCACAACACCTGAAGAGGCACAAGCGCGAGGATGCGAATTTGATATGCTGGTCACTGCCTGGCTTCCCCCAAGATGCATCGACCGTGAGCTCGTCAACGAATTCATGGAGGTGGGCCAATGGGAGTTCTACTCGAAGTTACATGCCGAGGAAGAAGACAAATTGGGCACCTACGATCCTGCATACGTGGGCTCGGTCAACCACACTGTCTGGACAACGAGACGTTGGCACGCTACTCACTGTCTCTTCATGTTTAAGAAGTTGACTCGTGCCTTGGTGAACGGCTGGACTACAGACGCTGAAGCTGTTTCGGAGCCGCATATGGAGCATTGCATGAAGGTTTTCATAGAGCAAGTGCTGTTTGGCCCCAGTCTTGATCAGAACGAGATTGAGACTTACTTGGAAATCATTTACCCGCCTTGTTAATTTTCCTGTTACAATTCTGAGCGGTATGAGAGGGACCTTGATCAAGATTTTGTTAGACTTCATAAGAGGCGTCATCACTTAGTTACTCTAACGCATAAAGCTATTTGGAGGATATCTGGTAGCTACGTTTAGAAGGATGGCGAATGGAGCGAATATACCACAAATATAACTTATTGGGTAGCATCATATAAAATATACTATTCTAAAAGTCCAGTTTCATCGATACGTGAATATCACCTAGCACCTCAAGAAAGCTTATGTTGATACTATTCCGCTAGGATCCGAGTACCCTATGGCAAAGGAAGTCTTCCTCACCTGCCAACTTCCTTCTCAAGTTAACCAACAATCGTATGGCTAACTTCTTTTATCGAGCATTGGTCAACCCGTAACTTCTATGCATCATTGACCATCCACCGTGGATGAGGGAATGTCCACCGTCCCTCCATAGACCGTCGCTAATTGCGCCAATTGATACGTTACATCTCCGACCTCGGTAAATAGATCTGGTTGATGTTATCACGCAGATCACCTATTATGACAGTTCACCTTTTGACTAGACCATCCTACGGAGTATTAGGTATACCCCACATCTATATTTGACCCTTAAAAACTCTCCGGTTGGCAAAAGTATCAACGATGGCAAGCTATGTGGCGAATCTGGTCCTAAATGAGCGGTGTGATCGGATATTGGATCAAGGCTTCCTAGTGAGTGAGGATGAGTGTCTTGATGATGTGTAGCTCTCTCCTGGCCGGATGCAACATACCAGAGAGCCTAATTCGGCCTGTGCTACACCGAATGCAGAGGATGATCGAAGGTCACGACCGTTCTACCGGCAACTAGATGGTAGGTATTATCCCATCCCAGAAGGACCCATGCCTGCGTGCTTCACTGTCGTCTCAAGTTGAAGCTGTCTCCAATGTGGAGTGAAACGTCAACTGACCCTTCCTTTGACAGTCCGATAGTTTCCTGAATCTAACCCTGTCATTCGGCATCTGAGGGGTCAATGGATGACGGCGATGAGGGCATAACCTTGTCTAGTACACGTGTACTAGCATGCTCACCATGAGTCTAGTTCTGGAATACTGATGAAATAAAGAGTGTGTGATTGAATGTGGATAAGATTTGCCACGAGCCGGGACTTAACTTTCGAAGTTAATTAGTCTCTTGTAGCCTGACAATTACGAAATCCACCGAGGCTAAGCAAGGTCGGACTAGCTGCATAGTTAGCATATTAGTGATTAGGAAATACCAGGCCGCCTATCAGAGGCGCCGAATTGAAAAGCCCGTAAGCGCGGTCGGGCTAAGAAGAAGAGGCCCGAAGCACCCGGACAGGCGTACCGGTATTGCGTCTTGCCCCTTTTTGAAGCCGGCTCCAACCACTCCATCTGACAGCGGGACCTAACGTTACTAGCGCTACGCCACCTATTCCTACCCCTCCTATTACTCATCCACCCTGCCGCCGCGATTGAGGGGAATAATAAGGATGAAAGACTACGTACATAGATACCTATTATAACCGTTATTATATAATGCTATATCTAATATTGATCTGACATGCATGCGTTTTGTGTACGCCTTGAACACGATTGACATGCGGCTAACTGCTCATGACCAAGGAAATGGGGGCCGCTATCAAGCGGAGCGAGCAGGGGGCATCACCAGGTGGATTTCCTGGTACAGTGCGCTTCACTGTACGGGACTTGACCTCTGTTGTTGATTCCAGGAGGCAGCAAATCCGAAATCCGACTTAGGAGTTTCGAGAGTTTCGAAAGATGTAGTGATCGGGTGCGTGGACGGAACAATATCTAAGACAACAGGTAAATAAAAAGGCACTCCCGTCGCCGAGAAGACGAGATATCACACCACTTTCAAATCATCCGATTCTTTAGCCTCAACACCAGTCTTCTCAGGATTCATCCCCGACTCCAAACACCAACCACAAAAACGTAAATATGCAATTCAAGTTTGTCCTGAGCTTTTTCCTGGCAACTTTCGCCACTGCCGCCGTCATTGCTCCCCTCCCTGACGGATGCACTTCTGGTGACCCGAACCCCGTCCGAAGAGTTCCCGTTCCTCTCGATGCTAGAGTATGCTCCCCCTTTCCTCCAACATATGTCTTAGAGAGTCAAACTAATAGTTTCAATAGAACCCTACTGTGAGCCCCTCTGACTTTCAATAATGACAGTGACTAGTTCATAGGTTACTAACATAACTGAAAAACTTAGCCTGTAAGTAAAAGCTCTGCACATCACACAAAAGTCTTACCTCTACTGAAAACTCATACTAATTCAATTTGTGTACAGCAAGTAAGTGACCCTTCATTGGAGCCTATCTATGACGGACGACAGAATACTAACATGCTCGGTTTGCAGGGTGTGAGTCGATCCCTAAATACTTAATACCAGGCGTTAGCTACTGAATACAGAGATGCTAATATTAACATCACCAGCCAGTAAGTATCTTATCCTAGAATGACGTCTCGCTATAGATAGAAAAAACTGACATTTTCACAGTCCGTAAGTACCCCTTAACAAACATAAAACGTAACAAGGTACTTTAGACAGCAGGTACTGACCAAACAAACGCGGTACAGTGCGTAAGTAATATATCCACTATGCTAAGAGACTTGCCGCTGTGAATAGCGGTACTAATGTTCATTCTAGCCTGTTACTGGAGGCCCCGTTCCCCAGATTCCTGTAAGTGCTTCTTTCCGTCTTTTCCAATTTCACTCTTCTCACGCCGTGGGATATTAGGACGAGGCATAGAGAAAGCGAGAATGAGGGTTACTTTTGGGGATGGCACACACGCGGGGGTTGGGTTCCTAGTCAGAATAGCCTTGGCCAGGTTTTGCCCTTTTAAGGTTTCCCTAGCCCTCGTGCAAATGCAAAGGTTTTGAAGGCAACTAAAAATGTTTCTCTCTGTAGTGTGTGAATCTTTGTGTAGTAGAACTGTACTTGAATTGTGAAATGTTTTAGAAGTATCTTGAGTCTATAACGTAGAACCAGGAGATGAGATAAGAAACCGCTTAGTTTACCTTAAACTACGCTCATTAATTTCAGTTCAAATTTCTTCTACACTATCAATATTGATTTTTTTCAATTAAATTCTCTTCCGTTATGCAGTTTCGTAAAGTGTCCTACGGTGTATTTTGAATGTCTATCTGCCGTACAGTGTGCAATCTGACCGCGCATACACCCACCCCACTCCTTCCAAACCACACACATATATAATGCGTCCCCAGTCATCCTCCACTCTAGCATGACCTACTCAAAGTCCCCAACATCTGACAGCACACCAAGCCTCATTAATCAAAATGGCTTCAAGCACAGGCTCGAGCTCCCCACATATGGTCTTTATCTTAATACCTGTAATTGGGGTTATTTTCACTCTTTTTGGTCCTTTATTCTCCAATACCGATTTGTCAAGCTCAACAATTGGCCTCTTGGCCCGGAAACAAATTAGTGACATATTTCGCGTGTCAAATCGGGGTCACGTCGATCACGAATATCAAGTCCAGATCTTCTCGAGAGACCCTCTCATAGTCTACATCCGGAATTTCGTGAGCAGCGACGAAATTGATTATCTCCTTCGGGTCAGGTACGGAATGCAATTGGAAGACGTATTCTGTATAGATAGACTAATCAGCTGAATTTTGCGTAATACCAGCGAGGACAAGTATGAACCGTCTAAGGTCTACAGCAGCTATGATGGAAGCCTAGTTGATAACCAGATGCGCGTCTCCGAGTCTGCATGGATGGATGCTAAGGACCCAGTAGTCCGTAGCATCACACGGCGCGCCCGTGAGTTCCAAGGCTGGCGCGGCAGAAACGCATCTGTCGAGCCCTTGCTCGTTCAGAGGTACCATACTGACGGGTTCTACAACTACCATTTCGATTGGGACGAGTCCCGGACTCAGGGGAACCGGGCTACGACGTTCATGTCTTACCTCGTGGGCAACTGCACCGGAGGAGGCACCAATTTCCCGTTCTTACCGCAACCTACAGATGATCGTTGGTGCGATGTGATTGAATGCGATGAGGAAGGGAGGGATGGCTACCAGGGTGTCATCTTCAAGCCGGTTGTGGGATCGGCTATATTCTGGGAGAACTTTCATCCCAACGGGACGGGACATTTGGGGGTCTACCATGCTGGTTTACCGGTTAGGTCTGGGATGAAGGTGGGATTGAATATATGGACTTGGGATTCTGTTTGGGTGAAGCCTGACGAGCCAATGTAACATTGCTAGGTATCATGAGACTGTTATGGCGGCTAGATATAATGTCGTACTATTATTGTGGCAATTGGTACGGTTGTCAGAAATGCTGAAGGCGAGAATTTAGTTATGGCCTTACGCAAAATATTCTTACGGGTTTAACATAAAGGAAATGGATGGGAGTGAAATGATAGAATGCTATATGAAAAGACAATGTTTTAAGAGAAATGAGTATGCCCTGACGTGTTCTGACCCGGGGTACGAAAGCAGGGAAGACCCAAAATTGACTTTGAAAGACAGGATTTCTATAGTCGTTTACTAACCTCTGGGATACCTTCCCCATCTAATTTATTTAGGCTGTAACTCATTATCTCAATGGTCTATGCTTTCTTTTTTTGGTCTCAATTTATTCCGCGGTGGGTAGGATGAGCCTCTGGTGTGGCGTTCCAGAATAATGCACAACCAAAACAAAAACAAAACGTAAATATCGGACTCGACATTTATGTGCCATTTTGTTCAACGCGGCACCTAGCCTTCTCAGTCTGAATGGAAGATGTTGTAGCCGTCCATCGACTGGGCGTAGTACTGGGGGTATGCATGGCGCTGCAGCAGGCTGATTGCAGGATACGGGCGATTTGCCCGTTGTGACGGCAGTGAGACGACATGATCGTGAAAACTACTACTCACCTTCTTCTACAGTATTAGGTAGGTAACTGGATACTAAGTAGGTACTTAGGGATCTAGGACTTGAATGGGCCCACAGCCACCACCTACCTACTTTAAGTACTCAAGGTGTCCCTGCTGTGGCACCTGCGGAAATGCCTAATAAGCTTCCACGTAAAATGTATTTATATGTACTCAGTATCTACCAAGTATCAGCTATGACAGACTCAAGATGTTCTTCCTATCAGATTCATGGTTTAATGGCCACTCCCATTCTACTCGCAGACCACAAGAATACCCGTAAGCTTCCGCACCCTGGGCCTACACAAAAAAACCGAAATTTTTGTCCTGCGCCCTCTGCTGCCATAGCTGAAAGGGCCGCGACGCGCCATCATGATTCTGAAGAAGGTCGCCCACTGGGCGCGAACCACACCTTGTCAGCGTCATCGTCTCAAAAAACAGTATTCCTAGTGGCAGCTTTAGTGTCCTGGCTTGATAGGGCTGATTAGAGACATGCAAGTAGGATAGCCTAGTGTTCTGCTCAATTTGGAGATATTGGTTCAGCATCTGCAGTTGACCGGTCACCCCCAGATCAGTCACTCCTGTGTTCACTCAAAAGCAAAGGTTGGGGGCTCTGGGTGCCCACCTGAAATATGGCCACGAGTCGGCAGTATGGGAGTTATTATCTGACAGGGGTCCCAGGGTTGAAATGTGCAACATCGGTGATCCAATCATTTCATCGTGGCTTAGGCAATTTGACAGGTACGAAAAAATAAAAGGTACGTCCCCCCCGGAGGACCCGTCTCGGCACTTTCTCTTTCTCGTACTCAGAACTTAGTGCATGGTCTTCGCGAGTATATTTTGCTCACATACGAACTCCAATACAAGTTCAGTTTAGACCCATCTACATGCCTTCACGCGCAAGTGAATCGTCTGATGCGAGCGACGATAACATGCCTCGCTACAATCCGCCCAGCCATGACCAACGCACCATAACAAGCATACCAGGTCGCTGCATTCACCCTTATAAACTCGTTAACTTGCTGAAGGCTCGATTTGGCAACAACTACACACTTGAAGTCAGTATTCCGTAGTGTTATTTGTCGACTTGTTTTGACGTGTAATAGATGCGCGCCGACACTTACACAATCTCGGCCAGATCTAAGATCACGTATGCTGAAATACAGAGATGCTACTGAGACTAACAGCATGTCCACCACTGCCAGCATCTGCTTGAGCTACCAGATTATATGGCAATTATGACTTCATTGGTCTCTGCGTTGAAAGCTTTCTCGCGAGATCTATTCACGCAATTCATCCTGGTTCCTCGAAATTAGCAAGGAATCTCTCGCTTGGGTGGCAAGTACTACTACGCTGGTGCTAGAGGGTCCTGGGTCACTTAGTCCAAGGATTTGGACGAAGAAGCGCTCAAGACATGTTTGTTTTATGTTGGCCGTCCTTGCGTGTGGCATTGGCGCATTGGCTCGGACTAATACGTCTTCATCCTTTGCTTTTCATGTCTCCGGTCTTCTGGGTCCGTTGCGAATGGGAAAGGGGGCGAAGGAAAGGTTATTTTTCTGAATGATGGTATAAGATTCGCTCTTTATACTTCCTTCACACCATCGGTTTGATGAATAGACTAGAATGGAATTATTAGCTGAATAAGAACTACTGTTCCAAGCCCCCTATTACTTGTCACACGTTGCCTATCAGATTCCCATAGATATAAACCTTAAATATTGGCCGGCTTGTTGGGCATACCGGTACTTCGGTGCGGCACCTACTTTCCTCGTTGGCTTTGGTAGAAACGCTCCAGGGTGAGAAATCGTATAGATAAAAGGGCAGGTCAGAAACAGTTCTACGTGCAATGATGGGGGACCGATATTGTAGAAAGGACGAGCAGATTGTCAAACTAGATTTAATAGTGCATCTAATAAATTTTTTCGGCGGTCATTCTCGCGTAATACCTATGACAATATCCAACGAGCTTACAAGGGTATCTGAGATCTGTCTTCTATTGTCTGATCACAACTTGATCTGCAAATAATATAGTACTCAGTAACCGAGGAGGCCACCTGCCCGGTTGACCGCCGCGGTGACTGCGTCCCGAATAACAAGGATTCAGTTGACCTCCGAGGGGGATACGCTCCGCGTCGGCCTCCATTCCAGAAAGAAAGTGAATAAATTATTTTAGTAAAGCAGCGGCCAACCCACGCGGCCTCTAAGCGAGTCCCTAGGGCTAGAGAGCAATCGACATGCATATAAGGATCATGAGGGTACTGCAACAAATGCGATGAATAAAGTAACTATATACCCCTCCCAAGTAAATTCTTCCACTTATCAATACTACCATTAACCAAAATGTCACGGAGTAAAAACGACGCCGTTAATACTCCGCGAGTATTAACGGTATATATAGGCTCCACACCTCCGCGACACAAAATCATTCTCATATTGCCTGTTAATGATTAAACGGACGTGCATATGGGTATGTATAGATTTGTTAATTAGCGCACACCACCGGGGTGGTTATAAGTATGCAACTTCACTATATAACCTGCGCTTCCCGGGCCCCTCTGTCTTTGGGTTTCCGATCCTCCAGCTCGCTTTTTCTCTCTCCCACTGAGGGGTTCATTTTAACCGGTGACTGTGAGAGTCGTCTTGAATATACTACCTATACCCCTAGAGGCACTTCCAGGTCTTGAATGGAAGCTTATGCTCAACCCCTATTATGTTTGACCAACGTTCTTAGGAATAGCCATGTGAGCTGTACGGTATATCTTTGACAGAGCATCATCCGCCCGGACCTGAATTACCGTACGATGCTCTCAGCTGTCACGAAGCTGCTGCTATACTGCAAGAATCTTGGTGGTGGATTAGCCCTGGGCACGGGCCACCTGCGCTGTTCACCTGTTCGAAACGGGCAGTGGGCCGTGACACATCTGCTAAAAACGAAGGCAGTCTTTTTTTTTTCAGCTAGGAGGGAGCAAAGCTGCGCACGAACCGTTACCGCGGCGAAACGCACGGATTACAGGAAGGAAGCTAGGGGTAGGGACTGCCTGTAGCAGCTGGCAGACCTAGGGTCCTAGTAGCCCTAGCGAACCGGGCAGCCCTGGTGGCCTAGGTGGCTTAACATGTGCGGCTGCGCGGCTTGAAGGGGGGGTTAAACCCCTAAAACGAAGGCTTCCTTTCCCCTACCTGTAGAAGGTGCCTCTGGCAACGCCCCATGCATTTGGCCAATGCGAATATGAAGATAAAGATTAATCGAAACCGTTTTATTCAGTCAGAGAATTTCCCACAGCAGCAGAAGCGAATAATTACACTTATCGAGAGCTTGGACGGAAGCTCTCCCTGATAGCGAGCTGGACCAAGTCAGAGCTTAAGGCAATACAACTTGATCTCCGCAAGGGGGATAGGAGGAGCAGGATGCTGGTTTGAAAATTGAAAGTGTTCATGGATAGTATGATCAAAGGGGTTTTGGACCAAATCACGGAGGATCTGGTGGGTCAGAGGACGGCACTAGCTAAGGCGGAGAGACTACTAAGAGAAAGCGCTCGAATAATTCTCGGATGAGCACTATTGAAATATTAAATAGTGTGTCGGGAAGTTTTCTATCTGAGGTACGAAGTATCGTGAGATGTGCGAGTGTTAGTCTCTAGGGGACTAACTTGATTATCACAGTTTCAATGCTATCATCGCGTTGATTTTTATATATGTAACTACTCTCTAGTCCTAGATTTCCCTTTTCCAATTATGCATGCGAGCC
This sequence comes from Nemania abortiva, assembly GCA_022578505.1. Taxonomy (NCBI): domain Eukaryota; kingdom Fungi; phylum Ascomycota; class Sordariomycetes; order Xylariales; family Xylariaceae; genus Nemania; species Nemania abortiva. The sequence goes on from MU392639.1 coordinate 21,329, forward strand.
CTTCGGCTTCCTATACTGAATCGATGATTTCGCTCGTTCATTCAAAATCTCTAAAAGTGTCCTGCGGAGAAGTTGTGACTCCACTATATATCTGCTACATGCGCAGATATTATGACTAAACGTACGAAATCAGCGCCTCGTCAATCCAAGCCCTCAGCCTTGTTACCAATAAAGATAATGAGATTTGTCGGTAATGCATAATCTGCTCGCCGGTAAGAGTCATACTCAGAATCTAATCAAGGGTCCCCTTGAAAAGTCGCTAACTAATCTAAGCTTATTTCCAGCCGCTGCCCAATCAGGTCTCGTGAAATCGAGCAATCCATCCGAAAAGAGTAATTATAATCAGTTCCTGTCAATCTTATATGGCGCGATTCGAAGAAGGCATCCTTCTACGGGGATAGATAGCTCCCGCTTCGCGTCGAATTCGGAGTTATGAGTTATGCGACGAGGCGAACGCCGAGAACATACTTTGACGAACTCAACTCCGAGCAGCCTCGTACATCTTCATGCTCGTTGTGTGATACTCGGCCCGCACTGACCGGCTATTCAGCTAGGTGAAGTATCAGAATATTTTCGTACCTTAACGAAATCTGGTGTTGTAGTGTAGATCAAACGAAGCTTTCTGTTGCGCAGTACATTATACTGCGCACGTATGTCAGCACAAGGTTGAATATCTGATTTAGGAAAACACCAATAACGAAAGCCTTCATCTCGGGCAGGCTACGTGTTCTTTCCTGTGGTATTCTCTAATGTGGGTATATAAATGTCTCCTTGGTAACGTCTACAAATCTTCAGCCTGACCTTCATCTCATCAAACTCACATATTTGAAGCAGAAACGGATTACCCACTATCATCAGCATATAACATCAATCTATCATCATACATCATGTCGTTTAACCGTATCGCTATCTATGGCCATCGTGGATGGGTGGGTTCGCCTGTCCTCCGCGCTCTCGCTGCCACCGGTGCTCCAATCAAAGTACTTCATCGGGCTGGCTCCGACATATCTTCTCTTCCTAAGGGCGTATCTACGGCAGAGATAGATCTAGATGACGCGGGTACTATCATTCCTGCCCTACAAGATATCGATATTGTCTTGTGAGTATCCCTTTTTAACAATGACAAGGCCCTTGTGCAGCCGCCGTACTTCTACAGTCTTTCTGATGATGAGCTTAGATCGTTTGCGGCACGCGACGTACTTTTAAAGCAACATACCTTTGTAAAAGCCATCCCAAGTACGAACGTGAAGCTCTTTGTGCCATCGGATCTTTCGTTTCGCGTCGACGCGCAAGGGTTACGGATCCCCGCACTCAAAGCCAAGCATGAGGTGGAGGAAGCAGCCAAGGCAGCTGGTATTCCCACCGCAGTGGTACTAGTTGGGGCTTTCACTGAGTCGGCTCTTGCGTTTCCGTATGTTTAACTGAAAGAGTAAGCGGATTGTCTCATCGCGAAAACTTGCTAATACCATGTTCCACAGAATCTTAGGTATCGATGTGCCCGGCAATAAGATCATATTCACGGGTGATAGTGCCAACCAGCAACTCTTTTATTGGTAAGCCCCGCCACTTCTCCATGTCGTTGCTATGAGTCAGACATTAATTCAAGATAGCACCCGAAACTACGTTGCCGCAGGCTATGCTTCAATCTTTGCGAGGACACCTCCATCACAGCTTGAGGGGCGTGCTATTAGGCTTTCAGAGTTGAAGGCTACTGGAAATGAAATTGCCGCAGTGCTCAAAGAGAAGCACGGCGCAGACCCGCAGAAGTTCGTGCATTCAATAGAGAAAGCCGACGCTGAGATCGAGCATTGCATCAAGAACAACATCCCCACAGCGCTGAGCTGGGACTGCCGAAAGGCTTGGGGCACTGGCTACATCGAAAAAGGGATGGGTAAGGATTTCTGGGAAGTCGAAGGGTATAAGAAGGCCACTCTACGGGAACTGTTGCTTGAAGGGAAGCTGGAACCATACAAGGATGTCCCGCCCCAGATCAAGCAGTTGTTCGACGCTGCCTTCCACTGAGAGACAGAGAAAATAGTCCTAAAAACAATCATGAATTCTCCTGAGGTTGATAATTAAGTCCTCACTGATTGCGCGCACTGTTGAGCTCTTAGCATATGAACACATATTGTTACTCAAGATACTAAATAAATGCTTTTGCGCAATTTAACACATATATACGTCTGTGGAGCGACTCCTAGTATTATAGCTAGTGCCACGAGCTCTATACTTGTGGGTAGGTAATAGACTACGTTGTTGCGTAAGGGGCCCCAAAACACCTTCCTACGTTCTACCTACTATATACACGAACAGCCTCTTTGTTCCGGGACTGTATGGCGGCTAGCAGTATTAAATAGACATAAGTTCTTCATATTCTTCAACATCTTCGTCATCATCCTCGAAGCCGTCAAATTCTGGTACCTCCTCTTCTCCCCCGGCGCTTGTAAGTGACGACTCACTTCTTGCTGGGTCATTGCTGAACATGGTGCCCTTGGTCCAGTCTTCTGTTCTTTTTATTGCCCCTTTCCGCCTCGAATACTGGAACTCCCTCACTCTATATGCAAAGTCACACTCCTCCTGAATCTCCAATTCCGAACCTGCGGAGATTTTCTGGCCCTTGGAAACTCCGGCGCCAGCCTCGACGCCCGAAACCATAATGCCAGCGTCTACTTCGGCCGACACCTTTATCTCTCGCGATTGAGTGTCGCCCATAACTAGCCTTCTACACGAGGCCGTGCCGACGATAAGGTATAGAGACCGTGCCCATAACCCCTCCTTCACATACTGAACTACTCCCGGTGTTTGCAAGGCTCTATTGATATATTCCTTCGCCGTGTCGGGCATTATAGACACTGCGCGAACATCAAGGGCATCCACGGTTGCTTCGAGCTGCTTCGTTCGCTCCGCCTCGACGCCCCCACCGGCACTGATGAAGGGATTAACCGGGAGCACTGCTTTCAACCGGCCACCGATATTCTTCGATAGCTCAGCTGTTACTGTTCTTCTCACGACCGGTGTCTGGTCCATGAGTTGGTCCGGCCTCAATTGCTCGATTCCGGTAGAATAGTTTAGCGAGGATTCCAGGTCGTCGGGTCGCGTAAGAATGCTACCAATCACCATGAGGGTCTTTGGTTTTTGAGGGTAGCGGTATACGTGCCATTTCATGTCACCCGCCACATAGCCAGTTGTCTTCATTGTGGCGGCGAACTAAATAATATGCGGGTTATAACTTATCAGTGACAAGCGAGCGTCTAGAAAAGATATGTGACTGAATTGAATATTGGTCGACCAGGTACCTATCTCAGCCCGAGAAAAGCCAAGACGAGATACCCCCTCTCTGCTTATGCTTATGGTGGCTAGCTTACAATAGCACGTGATGTCATCATGCATTGTGGGTACAATATGATGCTATTCCATGGTGAGCGTGGCGTGGAGTTTCACGTGCACTGTTTAATATTCAAACCGCTTGTCTTCGTTATCGACGCGAACAAGGAATCGCAAAACTTTAAGGAGGTCGCCAAAATGGCCGAACAAGATGGTGGACGATTTCTCAAACCACAAAATCCGGCAGGTAGAAGCCGATCTCACACAAGATCTCCGTCAGCAGGCCGCAAAAAATCACCAAACATGGTCTCATGGAGCGCAGGCGACATCCTACACAAGGCGGTAGATCTGGACAATGTAGATACGGTGGTCGAAACATTAAGAACCCACCCCGGCTGCGTCGATGCCCGGGACCCCCGTGGGCGCACCGCCCTTCACGAAGCCGCGCGCTGTGGGCGAACCGCCATCGCGAAAGTCCTCCTTGAGTGCGGGGCGGATATTAACGCACGAAGCTTTATGGGATACACGCCCTTGACTTTTGCCGCCGAGAGCGGCCATACGGAGACCATGATGCTGCTTATCAAACACCGGGCAGACTTGAACGCAGTGTCAACTTCCGACCAACCAGATCTTAAGGGGCATACTCCGTTGCACAGAGCTACCCTTCGTGAAAGTCTGGCAGCGGTACAGCTTCTTGCCGGAAAAGGCGCAGCCGTCAACGCCGTCACGGCGAATGGAATCACAGCACAGCAGATAGCCATTCAAAGGGGGCCGCTTACTATTGTGCTCGTGCTCACAGCCTCTGACGATAATGTGCGTACGAAGGATGCGCTTGGTAACGACGCCACTCATTACGCTCAAACACAACCGGAGCCACGACGTAGTAGGCTCATGGCAATCCTAGAGAAATGGGGGGATCAGTCAAAGTACAAGGCGAATTTCTTGCGGGTCCAGCGTAGTGGCGAATTATCACGGTTTTTCGATGCACAAGGGAATCAGGACCTAGTAGCAATGCTAGGCTGGGCGGCCGAAGCGAAAGGGAAGCAGGCGGTTGTCGAATATATCCTGGATATGGTGCGGTGGGGGCGCTTCGATCTAGTCAATACTAAAGACCGATCCGGCTGGACAGCGCTTCACCATGCAGCATGGGGAGGGGAGCCCGCTAACGCACAGAGGCTTTTAGAATCAGGTGCGACAATCGACTGCCTCACCACAAACCGCCGCTGGACCCCCCTGCTTCTAGCAGCTGAGAGGGGGCGGAAGAGAGTTGTACAGCTGCTGCTGGAGCACAAGGCCGACATACTTGCCAGGACGCAAAATGATAGAACGGCGCTGGACCTTGCATCTGAAGGGCTGCACAAAAAAACCGTAGAGGTTCTAATGCGCGAGATACTGAATACCGAGTTCGCGAAAACGATGAAGAACCCTCGGCGCCAAAATTTGGCTATGCTTGAATGCCAGAAGGCGGAAGCAATAAGGAAGAAGGCCGACGAGGAAACATTGCAGGCAATTGAGGAAATCACACATGCTACGTCCACAGTAGGGACGAAGCCCAGTGAAACTAACTTATTCAACGGGGCATTTGACGGCACCATGTTCTCTGCAACTCTGACGAGGTAAGTTAGCATATATCACTCACTGAAATAGAGGATTGCGGATCTAATTATTCTAGCCCTCATTTGGTTCAGTCAACGACATATAACGAGCTGATCAAAACTTGGAACGAATTCTTCGAGTTTCAGGAAAAGGATAGGAGAGTAAAGGTTGCGATCCTGGATACAGGGTTCGATCCCAAGCACCGTGACTGGGACAATCCTCGAGCCCTTAGATTTACGAACAACCAGCCCGAAAGTGACCCGCGCGACGTTAAGCAACGGGATAGGATCAAAGAGTTTAGGGATTTCTGCGGAGGTGACGGTAGCCAGGAGCTTGATGGCGTGGACCTTGATGGTCACGGGACACAGGTGACTGGAATTATCTTGCGGCTTGCTCCCAGGGCCGACGTTTACGTTGCTAGAATATGCGAGGGTGATAGGAATCGTGGAGTACCACCACATCTTCAGACTACGGGACAAAGCACAGGCAACACTAGCCCCCAGCCGGCTGCGGTGGCTGCTGTAAGTTTTATGAAACACCTGTCTCAGGGCATACCGATTGAGTAATATAACTAACGTAAATAGGCAATAGATTGGGCCATCGAAAGAAAAGTCGACATAATTAACATGTCCTTTGGATTCACCCACCCACCTGTGGTAGTTAAGCGGGCTTTAGAACGCGCCAGAGGCAAAATCCTCGTATTTGCGGCGATGTCTAACGACGGTAACAATAATCCGACGGGGGCTGCATGGCCGGCAAGAGATCTCGATTACGCTATCGGGATACACTCTTGCAAAGAAGGGGGTCGGAAGACGTCGGACTTCAATCCGCCTCACGTCCCCGCGACGCATAATCTCATGGCCGTGGGGGAGGGGATCATCACACACTGGCCGGAAGCCAAAGGTGGTGGTTTCCGCCTCGACGATGGCACATCTTTTGCGACCCCAGCAGCAGCGGCCATGGCGGCACTCGTTCTGGCCTTTTGGTATCAGCGTCGGGGCAGAAAGGAGCGGATGGAGGTGGAAGATCTGGTTAACATTGACTTGGAAGAGCTGCGGCGGAATAAGGTCATGTCCTCGCTTATGATGCAGCAAATGGGGACCCAAGGCGAAAACGTCAACTTCTCTTATATAAGACCGCAGTTGCTCTGGATGAACTATAAACCCCTCTCAGAAGAGCAACTTCGGCCAGAGTGCAAGCGGCAGCATGCGTGGCGTGTTATCCAAGATGCACTCATGCTCTAGGCAGTCTCACTAATAGTTTATATAATATATCTGCCTCTCGGCGTAGATACCAAAGCCCTTTCAACGACGAATAAAGGGAGTTCAAACGTGTTGATCGTTCTCGGGCTACATAGTGACCATACCGGAAGAATCTATAAGCTTGCAATGATGTATATGAATGAAGTGCCATCATAAACATATCTATGATCGAGAGATTGCGTCTGCATCGGATCGCTCATGGGCGTTTCCTTTCTTGTTTCCATTATAGGTATGTTTACCGCTCGTCGTAGAAATTTGGGCGTTTTACTTTAAGCCCCCTCCCCTATAATAGTACGTGTAGCTTTGGCGTAGTCCGTGCCGACTCATCCCCATATTAGCATGCCGTAGAGACACCCTAATCTCTTCTCTTTCGCAAATAGCAAGCCCTCTTCTTATAGTACCGGTTTTCTCTTTCTTACATGAACCCTCATTCCATCGTGGCTTTCCGCATCAACATCGTCATCAACGCCACCCCTAATATAATCCGGGAAGAATCCGACCTAGCCTTGCCAGTGGGGGCCAGGTGGCTCATAACTACGATTTGAACTCCAACGTCGCCTTGGGGGCCATGCGGATCGTCAGATTCAAGGAGGCGAAATCATTAGATTGCGAAGCGTTGGTGCCGAAACCGCAGGTGTTCCCCGAATCTTCCACTCAGATTGAAATTATATATAACGGGCTGTATGAGGGTTTTCTTCATGGACGCAATAACTGTGTGATTCCAAGGCGCAAAGAAGGGAGGGCGGTGTAACGCAAAAGTTCTATGTATCTTGCCAGATGCTGAAAATTACCCTCTCCATCTGGTGTCCCATTACCGGAACGCTGTCTCGAAACCAGCTTAATACCTTTGTGACATAGCAAGAGCCCTTTTTCTTTGGTAAGGACTGCCTGGTACATGGGAAAGACAGACACGGGCGCCCATGCAAACCGCGTCAGTCAGAGGGAGCACCTTTAAAGCGTACAATCATGTGATAGTATATCAAAATTCAAGCGAACACTACGTAAGCGACTAGAGACCGTAATTGACGATTGGAAATCAAAATTAAGACCTGACACAAGGGTTTGTGCCTTGTGTGGGGCAGATGAATTGGCTATAATACGCGATAAATTCTTAGCGTCACTAATAGAATGTTATTTGGCAAAAGTGCAGCGAATACGCCTACAGTTACAGCACTAATCGATAGCTATGAACATTGCCAGCGAGATACATATTCCCTTACATGTGACGGCTGTATAGTCCCAACACCAACTTCCAAGTCTTTTCTCAAACCCAGCAGGCCTAGAGCTAGCGAGATGCGTCTCCCATATAAACCATGTCAACCACCAATTCGACAGTAATATGACTGCGGTTAACTTCCTGGAAGAGACGGAGAAGCTGGTCACGGGCTTTTGTAGCCGTTGGCTTTATATCGTCTGTAATAGGGTGTTTGGGTACCCGAAACTTGAGATACTCGTCTAAATCCACAAGGCCGGATGAAAGATGCTTGTTCATTGGACCATATATTTCCGATTCGTGTCTCACGATGAGAAACACCTTTTGCAGGCCTTTGAGTTGCGAAAAGGCGTCGCGATCAAGGTCGTCGAGAGGATCCATTATCGAATGCAAATATATTGCCAGCTGTTGAATGCGATGTGGCCAGTGGTCGTCCTTTATATCCGCTGGTAGATACGCTCCGATACCGTTGAATAGAAACCGGAGCTGGCCAGAAAACCGATACGTAGACAAGAGGAAAAAGACATCTCTTTTAAAATCGACCCAGGTATGCACAGGATGGGGTCGTGATCTGTATCTGGGACAGTACTGGATATATAAGATATCCTGAATAACGCGAGCCCGAGTTGTAGTCATGACCTTGCCTGTGAATCGAATCTTACACTTGGCGGGATCCAGTGGAACGTCGTCATTAATGTCGGGTTCTAAGCCTTTACCAGTCGTATTGACTAACCGACCGGTATCCGTGTCGAGCGCTGCGTAACATCGGCCTTTGGGAGTAAGCAAGAGGTAGTGGTATATGACGGGTTGGTGCTCCATCCAGAATTCCCATATAATTAGCTGCAATTCCATTGGAAGCGCGGTGAAGAGATGGAAACTAGTAGGCGGTTCGGACGCCATTTTGACGGGGCTACTTCAAAGCGTGAAGATGTTCGTTTGTCTGAAGGTTTGCGGCCAGAGGTAGTCGAGTAGGGAAGTAGAGTATTCCTTTTGTGTTTGTGAACCAGTTGAGAGCCAGCAGAGAGGAGAAAAGAAAAATGAACCAAGGCTAATTTAAGGTAGTAGTACTCCATTCTTTGGGCGTTACCTGGCAACAACGGCCAGGGGGAGCTGAGAAAACGTAGTTATGGGGCAGTTGTCACGTCATTATCCTGGGGACAGCCCTCTGAAGAAAACCGCCGCTACCCACCATCAGATAGGCAACTACCCTAACGCTACCGATGAACACAACTACGCTATTGAGACAGTACATCCACCAAGGTGTAGGCTTTCAAAGACACTACCCCATAGGCCTTACGTACCTAGTATCAAAACACACGCTTTACGCATAACGTTCCCAGTGCTAGAAGCTCCTGTGAAACCATTGAACAACACTAAACCCCTCTCAAACCCTACCTTATAACTTATGTTTATTCTTCTACCTAGTAACTTTGGAGAGTCGCAGAATCTTCCTTTCACATGGTAGCTGATTCACTGCTAGTGGCAGTTAGATGGCAGGAAGTTCAGACATCTCTTAGCCGCCTACTCGATTTGAGTGCATCGTGAAAGAATAGTTTGATTCAACAGTTCTTAAACCCCACTCTCGGGTATTTATTTAAAACTTTTCCACACAAGCAAAGTTTTAGTATTAAATCGAGCGTGCTGATCACTTAGTGCAACCTTGGCCAATCAGTATATAATCCAATCAAGTAAGCTACTTAGTAGCTAGTACTGAGGTAGCGACCGCGTATAGCCGCCTACAATCGTTTGTCTATAGGGACTATTATTATTGCCTAGCTAGCTCCTTCACATATAGCTACACTTCTTACTATGCTACTGTCACGGGCTACTAGGTACGAATGGCAATGTATGCGTAGGTCCCGAATACTTGTTGACGCACGGGGAGCCCTAACTACTACCTCCAATAGCTGGATATATATATACAAACAGCCTCTTTGTTCTGTACCTTGGAGGCGTGGGTATGTGGTCGTAGGTAGTCAAGACCGTGACAGCTACTCTCTTAGTTACAACAGTAGTTCCTCCGGGATTACACTTCTCTTTACAAATTAGCTTGTGAAATAATCCGAAGCGTGTTGTTTATATCGATATGTACACACGTAGGTTTCTGAACACGATATTTGTATGGTCAGGCTCAATATAATAGTTAGGAATAAGGGGAACAGGGTAGTGAGGGGGGGGCACTACCCGCGCTCGTGACTAAGCTGATAAAGTAGTTAGTTTCACTTACGTCCTCACCCATAATACTACTAGAATAAGAGTTTCTGTGATCTTTTCCGCTACATTCACATAGGATTATTTATCAAATACTCGCTGCTAATTATAGTCCTGCTTTTGAAGGGACACTGTACAAAGTGGTAATTGGGCACCTCATGATTATGGGGCTTTGAACAAAGAGATTCTTTGTGTATATAGTAGGTAGTGCGTAGGGTGATTTTACAGACCTTCACGCAACAAGAATCAGTTATATACTTACCCATAATTATAGAGCTTGTGGCATTAAATATGACAATTTTAATCCCCGCCTTCAATTGAAATATCGTGACTAATTATGAAGTGCCTATTGGGATCATATCGTTTAGGGAGCGTAATAATATCATATACTCACAATAATCTTCTACACATTCCAGGGCCTTAAGAAGTTCTTTGTTGCCCCTTACGGCCCGACGAGGTCTCTACAGCTTACTTGGAGTCTGACATACCGAAAGCTATCCGCTCACATAAAATAATTGCCCCTTGTCTCAATTCCGTATGCCGCCCAACACACCTGTCGTGCTAAACACCCCGTAACTCTACCAAAGGATATACGTATAGCTGGCGATAATTATAGATTTTACTTCAAAGGCGAGCCCTTAATACCCATTTTCCCCATGGTATGTCGATTTTGGGGGTGATACTATACGCCTAAACAATTCAAGGAGCACCGACTCATACCCCTGACGCAATGCGCTTTGTTTTTGAATTCCGCTACCGCGCTATGCGGCTGCAGAGCTCGGACATTATTGGAACGATGCGTGATAAATGGTATAAGAGAACAATTATAAATCCACCGATTTTTCCGGTTCCTAAGCACGTGGACCTCTCGGAAGTGCTTACTTGTGACTAGGTCTTCAAGAGTGCAAACCATATGACCTGCTGCAGCTCGTGGTTGCACTGCGCAGACCGTATTTGCCATACGCATCTTACGCTGAATGTGGAGCTTTGATTTTTGAGGAAAAAGAAGATAGTTCTGTAGCCAATAATAGGCGCAGTTTTGTATTTCAGATGGCCTGAAGTCTAAACCCGGCTTATGGTTTAACCGGCCCGTATACAAAGAGAGCAATCCGGCCACGGCGCTTGGACTCTACAACCGCAAAGGTGGAACCCACTCAATAGAGTCTAGCCCCTAACCGAGCTGACATGCAGCTGAAAACGAGTCCAATATCACAAGATGCTGGCATCAGCAACACGCTGGTACGAATGCCACAGTAACGCGCTGACATCAGCAAATTGCAGCAAATTACTAACAAATACTTCAATAGGCATTCCCATTGAGCTGTAGCCTGTCGTCTTGGCATCGTGACTAGTCATTTGCAGCCTCGCTACTGTAATTATTTCCATCTCACATCATATCGGCGTGTAGGGGAGTAAGACCAACCCAGCATCCGTACCATGAGTCTCTGAGGCTTCGAGCAAGGCACTGAGCCAGGAAATGGTTTTGTGGCGGACTTCTGGTGATACTACCCCAGGACGAAATGCCTCTCGGCCGGTTTGCCGACAGCTAGCGTGCCAAGACTACGAAGACATGGTCAGGTTGACTGAATAGCAACTGTAGGACGGCGTGATGCGCTTTCGGTAATAATACCAATCTTTGGCGAAGCGATCGCGGAAAGTCGGGAAGAGGTTGAGCTAACCGAAGCTCTAAGGGAAGGGGATATCGTGTCTATAAGTAGCCGTTGTTGCTGCTGCTGCTTTGAAGTTCTTGTCTTCTCGTCACCACGCTCCCAGGTTCTACAGACTTAACTCCTCAAGACTTAAGACTTCTTCCGAGATCAACTATTGCAACATGTTCTTCTCCAAGCTCGCCACCGCCGCCACCCTCTTGGCCACCGCGCTCGCCGGTCCTCTGGCCTCTGCGTCGAACGATGAGACCGCCCAGCTCTCTAAGCGTGCGGACGGTATTCATCTGCTGAACTGCGTGACGTACTCTGCAGTTGTTGTAAGTAATACCCATACATTCTCTGACTTTCTTATTATCTACGTACGATTTAGCTGACTCTCCTTCTCTACCCATCACCAGTTCTGCAGCGATGACTCGAACTGCAACTTCAACCCTGGCCCGGGTGATGAGTGTATCCCCAACGACCACTTGAACGGCCAAGGTCTGGAGACCTGGGAGACGAATGGCTCTTGCACCTTCTCCACGGGAGTCACTTTCACCTGGAGCATCCAATCCAATGCTCAGTCGCAGCCTAACTTCTCCGTTGTCGGGTAAGTGCTTCGGTAATAGATCACATTTATTCATCTTTTATTAACATATACGTTTTTAGATCCGGTAGCAACGGCTTCCAGGGCTTCACCATCCGCAAGGATGACCAGCATGTCATGTACACTGATGGCAACGGCCACCAGTGCAAGAGCATCTATTATGCCCTCTAAATTAGAGCGCCAGACGCTGTGGTGGCAAGTTGAGCCGCAGATTTAAGTTACTTAATATCACATCAAACAGGCGATACCGTGTCTATGGTGCAGGTGTTATGGTCTTACTTCCACCACAAGAAAACATTGATGTATATAGTACAAGTTGCAGTTATTCCTTTAGGGATGTGGGAACTATCGTTCCTAAAGAATAAATATTATATGCCTATCATAGAGCTAGCGTTTTTGCGAACAAAGTAGAAAGCTCGTATATGGCGACGACGCCATAGAGAGTATACCTAGATCCCCGCGGAACAATTCTTCTTTCTGACATACTTATACGTTTAAACTCCTATCTATGATGAACTAGAGCTTCAAGCACTTTCTTCTATACTATTATGCATTAAACATAGACTCGCTCAGAATGGGATAAGGTGTGTAATAAGTCGTTCATATCGTACTCTGAAGACTGGAATACTTTACTGAGACTTTTAGAGACTTGGCTAGCGTAAACTCGGCCTTCTTGGATCATTTACAACCAGCGCGGTCGAATCCCTAAATTAGACACGATACCCTCTTTGCGGCATAGTTGCCTCTAGTCAAAGATTAAGACGAAAGACGTAGTTAGAAGAAGAAGGAGGAATCTCAAATATAAACTGTACGGTAAACTATAAATCCCATGCTTCAACCCCTTTTCTATATGTAGCTTGGATTTACAAGAGATAACTAGAATATCTAGGGATGCAGGAGGAAAGAAAGCGATAATTGTAACTATGGTTTGCTTCATAAAACTATTAAAAATAAAAGCCTCCGAAGCGGTACTCAAACTCGGGTCCCAATATGTGTGAATAAATCATAGATGAATAAACTAAGATTGTCATGGAACTAAACCGAAGAGAGGGCCTCAGCCTAGTCTATATAAACCAACCTAGCAGATTAGCCTATCTAGCTAGAACTTCTCTCCATGTGCAATAACTGCAAGTCTACTCTGGCATCACCGGCAGTACGAACTGTGCGAACTGTGACACAGTTCTAATGTTAGCATCGTTCGTCCCGCAAATGACTATTAATAGAACATAGCAACAGCGAGAGTTCACCCGTCTCGTTAATCGCGTCTATTACTTATCGACGACAACCCAATGGGGGGAATCCATGAGAACCAATAGATGCCGGTTGTGTTATTCAACGCCGACATACGCCACTATTTTCTTCTCAGAGGTTAATATGGTGGATGTTTCATAAATGAGTTCCACTGAGTCGTCCAAACATAGATTTCTCGTCTCGCAATCTGATTGGTTTATGAATTGATCTATGGGAGCCCCTCGCATGGAGCCTCGCAGAACCTGGCGAAATCGCCGTCGCAGCCTCCCGCTATATCATAAATCGATTGGTAGGTCCGACACCACCACCTAGTCTACTTGCTTCGCCTTGCGTTCTAAAAATACACCATGCTGTTATGACAACATTTCCCTTGGATGTGGGCTATGCGAACCCCAACAACAACCCCTGGATCGCGGAGGCGCCGTCAGATATCACATTTCTCCGCGGCGTCAAACGTGACAGCCTGTGTTTATTGTCAGCTCTAATTCGCGCCCCTCGCATCGTAGTGGCGAAGCAGGCTAGACATTTTATAAGAACAGAGTTCAGCCAGGTGATATGCGCTTCACAAGAATTCCTTTTCCTCGCGGCAAGTCACACATCACTTACACTATCACGCTACAAAACGAAACTCTTCAAACATTATCTCCAAAGCTTCCAGCTCCTAGAATCGCGCACCAAAAGATGGAAACCTCACGGGATGGCGAACGTTCGGAATCCCGGCAAACTCTAAGTGTGTCGCCCAATAGCTCGGTGAAAGCAGCAGCAGAGTGCTCGGCGGACTCATGCCGCTATATGCGGTTCACTCTATCCTATAATGAATACTTGAAGAAACGCTTTGGAAGTGATGAAATAGGCTGTTCCAGAGGGTTGTGGCCTGGATGTTCCGCTAATACTCACAGAGCATTAGAGAAGTTGCTTTCACGCGGTAAGATAGGCCTTGACCTTAAAGATTCGATACTTGCCAAAAGGACCGAGCTGCGAACAGCAATTCAACACTGCCTCGAGGAGGAGCTGCTTAAGGACGCGCGATCTCATTGCGGCATCTCAGGGCACCCACTAATTTCAGCACATGTTGTGTTGCAGTCGCTTATGGAATGCAGTTACAAAATTTGCATTGATGCCTTTTCCCAGTCTGAGACAGATAGTCTCATAGAGGCTTCCGCAACGAAGGAAATCGCGTGGGCATACCGACCACAGGATCCCGCCGTCTGGGACTTTGACATTACCGCCTTTGGAGAAGCACGTTCCAAGCGTCTCATCAAAGTGCTAACAGAGGCCGAAGGAGGCCCTCTGGAAACTTCAAGAGACACATTTTGTGGTGCTCCGATCGTCTTCGAGGATCCCGAGGGCAGGTGGAAAAAGGCGACCTTTGGGGGGATGATCAAAGTCGTGACTGCAAGTGGCAATGTGGAGCTTCTAGGAATTACGTGCAGTCATGAGCTCCTTCAGGACGAGGATGAAGCTAAGGACGAGGATGAAGCTAAGGACGAGGATGAAGCTAAGGACGAGGATGAAGCTAAGGACGAGGATGAAGCTAAGGACAACGGAAGCCCCCCAAACGACAACTTATTGAAGGATGATGCCTCTCAAACTAGTACACTAGTTGAAGAAGAAAGCAGTGAAGATGAGCCATCTTATAATTTCGTCGGTCAGGTTCCCGAGGATGCAACCGGCTCTTATTGGGAAATCGAAAATCCTACCAATCTAGGCCAGGTAATCATTTCGGCGAATGATCTATTTGGTTACGGCCAATTCAGAGGCCGCGGCGATGGCAAATACTACGACTGGGCACTGTTCCAACCCATTTCCTATAAGATGAACCGACTGCCTGGCAACCCGTCTGCTCAACTCAAGATCTGTAATGGACGACCTGGTCACATTGGGTCCCGGCCTATCATAATGCTTTCAAAAGATTCCAAATTCGGCTCGATACTACGTGAACCAGGCCGGATACTTATTGAAGGAACAAGTTTCGTCGATGCCTTCCTAATCAAAATGGAGAGCGAATCAGGTATTCTTACCCAGGACATTTAATGCAATGCTAGAAAACTAACATAGTGTTTAGGAATACGAGATGGTGACGGGGGTTCGTGGGTCGTCGACCTAGAAAGCCACGAAGTCTACGGCTGTCTTGTCGCTGCAGACCTTTTTGGTATCGGCTATGTCATACCAATGGCGGACATATTCAAGGATATTAAACGGGAGCTACTTGCTCAGGCTGTAGAATTGCCTAGCAACGCCGATATCCGGCATGGGGAGACTGGGGTGTGCGAACCACTTTCATTCGTAAACTATTTGAAGAGCTTGAGGAAGGGCTGGGAATTTTCAATTGATGAATCGGATGATTCGCCTCCCCAGAACGACACGCCCGATCTAGCTGGCCCCATGCAACCCGTAAGCCGGGCGGCGGAGGATGTCGCGGAATCTCCGAGTTCAAACGGAGAAAATAAGAGTTTAATGAGGAAGAGGGATCTCTCGCAATTTCTAGAGACGGAAGCGGACGGAAAGGGGGAAGAGAATGAGGTAAATAAAGCCAAACGTCGAGAGTAGGGCACACACTGGTTTAGTATATGAGCAGGGAGTTTGTAGAGCTACTCGGCCAAGGGATTGTGTTTCCGGTTTCCTGTCACTCTTTTCCTTTTATCTGTGTTATGGGTCAAAGGTGTGTATATTAGAATATGTTCGTTGATTCTAAGCCTCTCTCTGTGTTGCATTGGTCGTGTTGTACCTACTTGTTCTCAGTCGTGGTAACACCGGAAGGAATAACATGTAGTCCCATGCCCTTTTCATACAACGCATAGTTTGAGTCAACTAATATGGCTATGATAAAGTACTATAACTATAATCTTTGCTCTTTGTATCTTCTTGCGGCCTTCAGTTATAGTTGAGAGGTATGTATGCAAGGCTCCCAATAACTAGCCGATCTCGGAGCTAACAGCGGATTTTACGGAGCTGAAGCTCTACTCTGCCTATCAGCCAAAAATCTCAATCTGGGTATTCTCAACTTTCGGCGCGAAGCAACAACACTCCCCATCGCGAGAAACCCCGTTCGGAAACACGGCCCACATTCCCTTCCTCACATGTGGTCCTCGCCGATATGGCGGCCGTCCAGAAGCAGGAGCCCGCACCGGCGGCCAGCAACAACTACAAGGGCTTCGTCGCCGGCGTATTTTCCGGCATCGCCAAGCTTACGGGTAAGTCTACTCTCCCTCTCTCATATTTAATATTTACTACCTACGTACCTGGCTCCCTACTGACCTGAATACTAACGCGCTTTTGCCCTCCCCCTAGTCGGCCACCCCTTCGACACCGTAAAAGTCCGCCTGCAAACGACCGACTCAACGCGCTTCAACGGGCCGCTCCAATGTGTGGTGCAAACAGTGCGCCACGAGGGCATCCGCGGGCTATACAAGGGCGCGACGCCGCCCCTCGTCGGCTGGATGTTCATGGACTCGTTGATGCTAGGCAGCCTGACCATCTACCGGCGGCTTCTCGCCGAGCACGTCTTCGTGCCACACCTACAGCCGTATCCCCCATCCCTTGACAGTGCCCTCGAGCCGAAGCTGCCCGCCGTGGCGCACCTCCCGTCCGTCGGGCACGGCATCGCAGGCATCATGGCCGGGTCGACCGTGTCCTTCATCGCAGCCCCCGTCGAGCACGTCAAGGCGCGCCTGCAGATCCAGTACTCGGCGCACAAAGCCGAGCGCCTGTATTCCGGCCCCGTCGACTGCGTGCGCAAGATCTACGGCGCCCACGGCGTGCGCGGCGTGTACAAGGGCCTGGCGGCGACGCTGCTCTTCCGCTCCTTCTTCTTCTTCTGGTGGGGCACCTACGACATCTTCTCTCGCCTGCTGCGCGAGCGCACGAGCCTGTCGGCGCCGGCCGTCAATTTCTGGGCGGGCGGGCTGAGCGCCCAGGTTTTCTGGCTCACGAGCTACCCCAGCGACGTCGTCAAGCAGCGCATTATGACGGACCCGATGGGCGGGAAGCTGAATGACGGGACGCCGAGGTTTAGGAATTGGCGGGAGGCTGCGCAGGCTGTGTATCGGGAGGGTGGTGCGAGGGGGTTCTGGAGAGGGTTTTTGCCGTGCTTTTTGAGAGCGTTCCCGGCGAATGCAATGGCATTGGTAGCATTTGAAGGCGTTATGAGGACATTGCCATGAGGGATACCCCCATATTTAGATTTAGACCAAAGGCTTGTTATGTTTATAAAGGATGGGTATTTATGGGATCATGTCATGATGGAATGCATATTGTCACGTCTAAAATTATGAAGGCTTATATGTGTTGCTTTGAGATCGAGTTTTTATTGTGCGACGTTGGAATATAAGCGCCTGCCTTGTGCAAATCTTATGCACTTACGGCTTCCATATTTTGTTCCCATCGTCCGTGATATATCATGGTAAATATAAATAACCCGATTAATCCTCATCCTCATCAGCCTCGTCGTTGACGACGTTGAAGAACTTGAGCTCGTACACTCCCTTGGAGGTAGAGACGACACGGAGCCAGTCACGGAGCTGCATCTTCTTCAAGAACTTCTTGGTCCTATAATGACAATGATTGTTAGCAAAGTTCGGAGCTGCGACACGGCTGTACGTCGGATGAGAAAATCGAGGTGGCACTAACAGGTACTTGAGGTAGCGACCAGAGAGCTCGTTGTGGGCGGTGATCTCGACCTTGCCCTCGCCAATCTGCTGGATTGTGATGGTGTCGCCGAGGTTGCCGGTACGGCCATCGACCTTGATCTTGTCCTGGAGGAACTTCTCGAAGGCGGCGGTGTCGAAGATCTTGTCGCTGGCGGGCTGCGAAGCGTTGATGACGAACTGATAGCGCCGTGTCAGTATTCCCGCAGGATAACTGGGAGTGAAGGGGATAGCGGGATTCTGGCTTACCTTCTTCGTCTGCTTGCTAGCCTTTCCGGACTTCTTCTACATGTTGCAAATTGACCTTAGCCTACTGTTTCACGCCATGATCTCGCTGGAGGGTGTTTTTTTTGCCAGAGAGACTGGGCCAACAGCAAAGCGATGTCAAGTTATACGTACTGTCTGAGGAGCCATTGTTGCGGATGGTCTGATGATGAGGATGGTCGAGGACGCAAAGAGGTTAAATCCTGCGCCTGTGTGGTGGTTTGGCGGATAGAGTATTTATGGAATGGGGAGTTGGTCGTGATTCAGAAAAAGTTCGCGGAATGGAGGGGAGATTTTACACCTGCAACTTTTTTGGTGTATCGCGGAACAAGATAGTGGGCCCACTCCACCCCACTAGGGCACATTCTCTCCTGTGGCTGACTTTCCCATCTCGATCCGTGGCTTGAGTTCTGAAGTGGCTGTAAACGAATAGGTACTTCGAAGCTAATGCACTTCTCCACACTGCTGGTTACAGAATATTCCTCCGACTCCGATTGTAGATGCCTCGGCTCTGATAGGATCCCTGCCATTAGCTTCTGGATATCGTTAATCAGAAGCTGATACCTGCGTACGGTAGCCGTCCGAGGTATCCTGTGCAGGGTCAGCACCGTTTCTTGCTTAGCTTGCGAGACACGCTATTAGTATGGACGAGTAATATTGCTGTACTCCGTGCCTAAGTTTGTTCATGTCTCGAGGGTTTCTTAGCTGTAAGACAGACACTTGTCAAAGTAGAGCTTCAACTATACTAGACGGACGTCATTTCCCCAATAAGTAGTAGTTTACATCCCTGTTGCCAATGCTCCATGCGGTCCATGACTTACTTAACCTGAACGCCTTGCCGCTATTGAGTATATGATGATGATTCATCTCTCCCTCACCATCAATTGATTTTAAATGGCTGCTTAATTCATTAATTAAAACTTCCCTTCTGGTCAACTTGGTGCTGTTTGAGGGTTGGTTATAGCACCGCAGACACTCACTAATACCTACGTACACTACCTAATCAAATCTCATTCTTATTCCCCACTTCGCTGAGAATGGCTACGGATTCCAAGGTCCTCCCCTTCGAGGCCACCTCCTTGGATGAGATTGCCAGGTATTCCCAAGATGTCCGCTCAGCCTTTACATGCCAAAAGACGAAGGACGTCGAATGGCGTCTCGTGCAGCTGAGGAAGCTGTACTGGGGTATAACGGACTGCACCCCAAAGTTCCTCGCCGCCCTGAAGCAGGACCTCGGCAAACCCGCCCCCGAAGCCATTCTCACCGAGATATCATTCTGCATTTCGGACCTCAACTTCGCTCTCCAGAAATTGAAGAGCTGGGTCAAAGATGACACGGATTTGGACTATCCACTGACCTTCTTCGCCATGAAGCCACGTATTCGAAAGGAACCATTAGGCGCAGTCCTAATCATTGGGCCGTACAATTTCCCGATGATGCTGAACCTGGCTCCACTAGTAGGCGCCATCAGTGCTGGGTGTTCGGCTATCATCAAGCCCTCTGAGAACGCCCCCGCGACTGCAATGGTTATCAAGGAAGTGGTTGAGAAGTATCTGGACCCAGGCTCCTTCTATGTCGTCAATGGCGCTGTACCCGAGACAACGGCCCTCCTGAACGAGAAATGGGCCAAGATTTTCTACACGGGCAACCCCATGGTCGCCAGAATCATCGCTAAGAAGGCAGCCGAGACCCTAACACCGGTGACCCTCGAACTCGGCGGCAGGAATCCGGCTTTCGTTTCCAAAGCTGCTGACCTAGCGCTAACAGCGCGCCGGCTCCTATGGGGCAAAGTCAACAATGCCGGCCAAGTCTGCATATCCCACAACTACGTGTGCGCCGAGCGCGACGTGGTCGATGATTTCATCAAGCACCTCAACGCCTCGTATAACGAGTTCTTCCCCAACGGCGCCAGAGCTAGCTCCGACTACGCGCGCATCGTGAACGAGCGGCAGTTCGACCGCATCAAGAAGATGCTAGACTCGACAAATGGCAAGATCGTCATGGGCGGCGAGACGGACAGATCCGAACTATTCATCGCGCCCACTGCCGTCCTCGTCGACTCCATCGACGACCCTATGATGAAGGAGGAATCCTTCGGCCCCATCTGGTCCATCTACCCCGTCGAGGATGTCAAGCATGCTATTGAGGTTATGAATCTAGTGGATCCCACTCCTCTGTCTCTCATGACGTTTGGCTCGAAATTCGAAAACGAACAAGGTAAGCTGACCAGTCATAATTACCCTCGATAAGGATACGTAAAATTGCCGCTTAGCTAACACCGCCCCAAGTCCTCAGCCAAGTCACATCAGGCGGCGCGAGCATAAACGATTCGTACATGCACGGCTCGATCTCGACGCTCCCCTTCGGCGGCGTCGGCGAGTCCGGCACCGGCGCGTACCACGGCCGCGCGTCCTTCGACTGCTTCACGCACCGGCGCACCGTGGTCATCACGCCCAACTGGGTCGACAAGCTGCTGCGCGTGCGCTACCTGCCGCACGTCCCCGCCGAGCTCAAGCGCTTCCTGTGGATGAACAGCCGCACGCCCGACTTCGACCGCGACGGCAGGCAGATCCGGGGCCTCCGCTACTGGCTGTGGATGGTCCTGGGACTCGGCGGGCCCTCCGCTAAAGGTGCGTTGATCCGGTGGCTCACCGTCGCCCTCGCGGCATATGCCTATTACACTCAGTCCTACCGCCACCTCACTAAACTTCTCTCATGATCTTGGGAGCTTTTTTGTATTACTACTATGCTTGCTTTCCCCGTTTCGTGTTCATTTAGTGTCAAGATTTAGACTAGCCCGTAATGAGGGGAGATGAGATGAGACCAGAGCCAAATATATACCCAGTTTCCTTAACTCCATACTCCCTTCGCATTGCATCGCTCGGATTGGGCTGACTTTTGAAAGGTCCTCAAGCCAAGCTGTAAATTCCCAGCCGTGCTTCCTTGCTTTCCTCATCTTTGGATTTAATTGCTGGACACGTATAATGTACTGTAAGAGGAGCCGTCAAATGGGGTAAAATATCAAAATTCGTTGTACCAACATTTGCACCCAAATTTTTGTAATATCCGTAAGACGAAGTGCGGATTCTTCCTCGGTACTGAACACGGCTATGGACATGTACCTACTTCGTAATCCGTCATTTGGGTAGCACACGCCTATTTTGTCACAGCTTGAGTCCAGGCTCTTAGGCATGTTTCGAAAGGCAAGGGCTGACTGTACTCATCTTCGTCCGCGTGAGATCTATATTTCGAAACCTCGATGACAGTCAGGAGCTGAGTACTACCCATAGTATCACTCCAAAGACCCGTGACACATATGCAATTGTGGTATCATAACGCCTCCTGATGCAAAACCTACCCCTTTTAACATATATTACATCTCAAGACTACCTCCCAACAAGGGCATCCGCCAACCTTCGTCCGCGTTCACCGCCCAGATACAGCGTCTCTTCGCCATCGCCATCGCCTCTTGCGAGCTCAACCGCCTCCTGGTAACCACGTATAACCATCTCCTCGTCAACCCGTAATCCGTGCTCAACCAAGGCGTCAATAACGCCCCTAACGCGCGCAATCTCGCGCATCGTGCTAGTGGGTATCTCGTCGTTCTGGCTCGAGTAGACATTAAGCCCCACGCTCTCCTCGACCCTCGTGATCGCCGTAGTCGAAGTTTCCGCCGCGGGGCCCTCGCCCTCAACATGTTTGCTGATCCAGATGTACCCATTAACACCCAATATGACATCGATCTTCTCAGAATCATCAGCCGCCCCGCCCCCTCCCTTTCCGCCACTCCCAACATTAATATCCATGGCGAAAGCCTGCCGCCGCGCGCGCACAACACCCCCGCCACCACCAGTACCACTGACGGCGAGGAAGAGCCCGTTGCGCAGCTTGCCGTACTTCAGCGAGCGCGTGTGCAGCACGGCGGCGCCGTCGCCGTAGAGCTGCTGCACCTCGGCGACGAGCAGCTCGCCCTCGGAGAAGAAGGTCCGGATCTGCAGCTCGTCGGTCTCGGTGCGGCGCCGCTGGATGCCGCCGGGGAGGTTGATGGCCGAGAGCGGTAATTGTGCCAGCAGCGCGGCGCCGACGTCTACGCGCCACCGGCGGGACTGCACCTCGACGATGCGGCCCACGACGAGGTCGCCGATCTCGGGGGTGTACCGCGCGCGGAGGGGGCGGACGGAGAGGAGCTTGTTGGTCTTGGCGAGCGTGCCCGCGACGGAGGAGACGATGGCTGGCGGCTCGAGGGTTGTGTATGTGCCGTGGCCTCTGTAGAGGGCGGATGATTCACGTCAGTCGGGAGACAGGTCTCAATGTCTAAGGTGGGTAGAGAGTCAAAAAAAAAAAAAAATAGAATCTGGCTTGGCCGTTCACGCACCGCATCCACTGAGGATCTTCTGTTATTATTTCACCAGGGGTTACTATCGCGTCGTCTTCAGACTGGCGATACCTCTTGGACGGCCGTCCCATCGACACGTCACCTTCGAGATCAACGCCCCCTTCCGAGTCGGAATCTAGGTCTTCGGCATAACTGTTGTCGTGTGGGTTGAAGCCCGGCGGTGGTGCCGGTTGTATTATTGTGATGGGCATGTTCGAATATCCGCCGAGTCTCGCGTTACGGTCAAGTCTTGGGGCATTAAGTGTAGTTGTTCGTGCCGATTCGGTCGCGTTAGGCCGGTGTCGCTATTTTCGGTGCTGGGCAATTGATGTTGTTGCTCCGTATTGTTAGTCAAAACACCTAAAGACGAGCTTCTCGCATTCAAAAAATGAAGCAGCTACCAGTTCAACCTACGCCCCACCACAAGCCCCGCTACAACGCTACAACCCTGGCCTAGACAACCCCGCTAAGAGTTATCCACTTTCCTGGAGCTATCTAGGTCTCCGAGGTCGTGGCAACTGTTTGTACCTTGCCTTAGTCTAAGTAGGTACCTGCCCACAGTCATTAATAAATAACTTAGAGTCAATAACAAGATGCAATACAAAGTAAGGTTGTCAAATAACAAGAATACTGCCTCCTAGCTACTAGTCACCCAACTGTGTAGATACTATATCCCCTAAGCGCCCCCAAGGAAGCCCACAGAATCCTACTAGCCCAGTTCTACCGCTCATGTCAGGTCTCTCTACAGCGTCCGCCAGATAAGCAAAGTAACTATTACCAAAACATCGAACCCGGTAGTTTAGTCCCTATTTCTATTGCTATAAATGTTAGTGACTTCTAAAGCACTGTTTTTGATATCACTAACCCTTTCATGACAGCTAAAGCTAGTATGGAAATCACGACGATCACCAGCCAAAACTCCCTCACACCACCGTCGTAGCTCATTATAATCGTCGTCAGGAATTGGCCGAGGCCCATCATAGACACAGGTGTAGCAATTGGACCTCAACAAATCGCAGTCCCTAGATTCCCAGTTGTTTCTAGTAAAGTTAGCATAAGAGACTATTTGTGTATGTTCTACTTACCCCAGTCCATCACAAACGTTGTCGATTCCTCCAATGTCCCTGTACTTATTCTTAGAGCAAGAGCATTTATATCTCGCTGACACGGCGGGCAAAGTGACGCCAAGGATAACGAGGGTCAGAGATAACTTCACCATGGTTAAAGTTGTTTGCACAAGAAGTTGGAAGGTAAGGAGTAAGGTAGTTGAGAATGATGTGTGTAGGGATTACTTTGGGGCCCAGTGACTCAGTCGTTCTTTATATACTTTCAATTTTCTCGAGAACCTTTTTCGTACGTGTTCCGGGATTTGGCGCTTACCCATCGAAAGTATTGAAGGGATCACTACCGCAAAAAATTAGACAGTAACCATGGATACCACACAAGCGGCTGAAATACTGTAATACGTTCTCGTCGTAGATCATTTTACTTCTCAGCCCTGATTAGTTCTAAGGCTTGCAAATCCCAACTCTATCCATTACAATAACTCGGCTTCCTTTTCACCACCTACGCCTCTTTTAATATCGAGAGCACAAGCGAGAAAGATGTACCTAATATACGTATATTAGATGCAAAGGGATAAGTATAGGCGCAATAGCTACAGCGGTGACTATGTCTTTCGCTAGTCGTAGTCCTCTGGACCTAATCCAAAACAGAAGTCGACGATTGTGGTGGTTAGAAGTCCCCAACAATGAAAAGTATTTAGAAGAACAGCACACCACTAAATCCAACTTGGGGCCCATATCGATCATCGTAATAACTTTACATGACTCCCCTTCTGTACTAATGTCCTCGTCGTCTAGGTGCGTTATTAAGGCAAACATTCTTCCAAGTCAAGTAGACTACTTAACTATCGTAGGATATGACCTAGTGGCAGGCGATAACTACGTCTACTCTACGAAAATTAAAATCCTATGTACTATCAAGTGCTATCTAGTTAAATCCATACGAGGTACCACACATGGATGTCCTTTGATGGCTCACCCAACTGATCCAGCCTAGCCTGTGTACATTATCAAAGTATACAACGCCATTTATTTGCCCCATCAATAATGCTTTATTCGCATTGCCACCCTTCCCGGAGGTGTTATGATAATCACTTATAATCCGATCAAATTCATGTTCTGGTCCTACTCCGTCTATCGAGCCAAACCAACTGATCCAACGGTTTCCCCTGCTCAGCTAGACAGAATATCACGATACGTTCTATACGCATGACCTCTTATCACCTGCAGCCACACCAAAAGAGGGAAGCACATTGTATGTAGCCCAGCCAGAAGGGGAAGTAGTTGTGGCGGTCAGACGCCCTCATACACATATACCTTTGGCCGAGGAACCAGGGATCAACAAAGAAATCCCGAGATGGAATGTTTGTTTCAGTCGGGTTTAAGTTAATTTGTCTTTAGATTACATAATCTCTGCAGGTATGTAGCATTGCGTAAATGTAACACTACAACATTACGTGCGCCCATTCGTTCAAAGTTTGGTCCGATCAAAACTTTCAAGTCTTTTAGTAGCAATCGCCGGTCAACTTTTAGCACTCCTAGTTTTGCTTCTGTAGCAACATGAGAAAAGAAAAGAGGCGACCACGAACAACGTGCAGTAACTTAAAGCATCGGTTCCTGAATGTGGGCAATCCCCTGTTACGATTTTAAACTTTAATATTGGTAATGCGATTGATACAAGTATCTACCAATTCCAATTTCTAAAAGCGAATCGGGACATATCAAGCATGCCACCATGGTATAAGTTTCTTTTTAGGAATCCGCAGTAGTCTGGTTAGATCTGAGTAGGTAGCAACATCCGCAAGACTAAAGAACGGTATTCTTCGACTCCAAATCTTGCTAGCCAGCTTCGGATCAAGTTGGGTTAAGTGTTGATACTGTTTTGCGCTTATAGGATGTACCCCACATGCTGCAATTAAGTATCCAGGGTACCTGTGTACAGCACTACGGCGTGTGAAAGTGGCTGAAGAAATAAGTGGCTTCAAAAACAGGAGATGGACTGGGGTCCTCTTCATCTTTTTCTGCAATGTAACAAGATTGCATTGACGACCCAGCGAGCTCGTGGTGTGATAGCGGCGGCTCTAAGGAGTGGGAGAACGTTAGTCTAAAAGATTCCTCACAGCCTGGGGTATAAAGTCAGGTCATTTATTTAGAAGCACTTACTTAGAACTTATTTTAATAAACTTAAAAAGAACTATCTGATAAGATATGTATATATTAGGACTTCGGGCTTACTAAATACGAAAAAAAAAATTACATATATAATAAAATAAAGCCCCTATTGCTATGAACTATCATAATACTAAGTAAAAAGGAGGAAAGCGGTTTCAATTTACATTGAGAGACGAACCTATGAGAATTATACCAATCACAGAAGGATGAACATCAATAACCTGGAGGCTAGATTGTTCACTCGTCGTAAGTCCTTGGTTTATTCCTCTTGCCCTTCGTCTCCAACACCTCCACTAAACTCAATTGAGAATTGCTTAGCAGATAAGCCTGAGAAAGCTTTGGATCCTTTTGGTCCCGTATTATAATGTGTTCGCTTCGGTAAGAAGTGTAGGGGGAAATGTCCGAAACACAGGAGCGATTAGGATCTTCGAAGGATTCGTGACGCGTTGGAAGATGATCTTGCAGAGAAACCGTGATTCTACTGGGCCTGTTGATACTTATCTTTTACCCCACAGAAGCGTAGTTGTGATATCTACCTACTTTGCTGCTGTAGCCTCACGGATGTTTTTCGTCAGTCGTAGATGCGACCCCCTAGTCCAATCATTCCGCGTAGTATAGACTCTAGTAGCAGGGGTTGCGATACGCCAGAACTCGGCACCGATGCACAAAGAAATGAGGCGAACAGCTACCATCACTGTGGTCGGGCGAAACAGATAGGTATCTTGTAATATTTACATCGTTGCATGAAGTGCCATAATTCGTGAGGTTCGCGCACCAGTGGGGGATCCCCAGTCTATCGTTTTTGGTTTTGTCACATAACGTGCGTATTATGGCCCACTCTGGTAAACGCATCGGGCCGCCTTACTTCACTCATTTCTTCCGTGTTTTGCTGCTTATCTTCCCTGTGACTACGTCAACGGCTAGAATGAGGCTCTGTTTTCTCCATTTTCAGGGTCAATCGTGGTCCCGCGTCCACCTAATTTCTGGTCCCACTTCTCTTGGTAGTTGAATTTGCCTTGGCGCCAAACCCGTCCATGACACGACCCACGACTCCTAGGTCTATCGTGGGGATCAAGTCGCGGTTGGTAGTTAAGCCTCTCTGTGCGAAACATTTGTCCCCGGTTGTCACAGCGCTGACCTAGTACGTAATAAATTAAACACTTCGTTGTTATCATTTGTGTGATGGCGTCGCCGACCAGACAATCGCCTATAGCCACCTTTTCGCACGTGGGCTTTCGTACCGGGTTGCAGGACATTGAACAGTCAAATGTGCAGAGGCTTGAGGAAGTCGACAAGCGCAGGGCCGAGAGCGTGACGGAATATGAAGTTTTCTTGGACAAATATGGCTTGGTCAAAGAGCTGCTGCTCCAATACGTGCCCTCCGCTATGTCGTTCGTAGGACCCATGCTAGAGATCTTACGAGATTTTGAAAGATTCATGCAGGCAGTCTTCAATAATCAAGTTGGGACGAGAGCTATGTAGGGCTTAACTTTGGTGACTTTTCAGGCATTGCTACCTCTCTCTCTCTCTCTATCTCTAAGTGATATAAGTTCTAACGAATACGTGCAGAGAGTGAAAAGCCTAGTCCCGGAATTCTCGACCCAAGTCGATGTGGACGGCTGTGCTTGCTCGACTTTGTGAGTTGATCGGGGCTCTCACGGCAAGGATGCACATGCCCAGCATGTTGCAAAGAACTGTCACACGCCATATGTCACAATATGACAGGACACCCGACCTCGGAAGGCCGTGGTCATACAAGGACACTAGAAGCCTCATCCCTAGCCTCCTATCTAAGACATGATGAGTTGCATGGAGCCTATTGGCGGAGAACTAACTCACCTAACCGGTGAGCGTTTTAGGAAGGCAATGGAAGGTTATCCCTTGAAATAGAAAAACTAGAATAGAGGGCCACAAATAAAACCATAGACCTCGAGACCCCGAGAGTATTATCAACTGAATTGAACTACTGTTCTAGACTCACTATTAGTCAGCCCTTGTCACAAGAACGAAGTCTCTCTAAGCTACACTCTCCCGATTCTATGAGTCCTTTTTGAGTTTCCTCGTGCAAGTGATCCTGTCGGTAAGAATGAGCATCCCAGGTAGGCACCATACATTTGCTTCATCAGTATCGATATCTATCATGTCTCACACGGTCATATTCAGATAATGTTAAGAACGGCTCTTTGCCGGAGGCCGAGACGAAGTCTCATACCGCGATGGCAAGATCAGAGGATACTCCCAGCATCCTTGAACAACCCAGCGGGCTTAGTTCATCCATAACCGCACCGGCCGCTACAAGTCTCTCCGGGCCTCATGTGCCAGATGGGGTTGTGTCACCCTCATCAACGTCTTTTGTCGCCGAGCCTGCTCCTGTTGAGACGCCTCATAGGGTCAACTTACCTGCGCAGAACATTCGATTCTACGGACGTACGGACGTCATTGAAAAAATTCATGATGAACTAATGTTCTTCAAGACCCCTGGAACTATCAAAACGACTGTTCTTTATGGTCTCGGAGGAGTCGGGAAAACAGAGATTGCGCGAGCATACGCTTACAATGTTGAAAAATCCTGCGATGCGATTTTCTGGGTATCATGCGAGTCTTCTATGTCTCTTCAGGAAGGTTTTACAGCAGCTGCCTTGAAACTAAAGCTTCCCGGCGCAGATGCCCACGATCATCTGAAAAACATACATCTCGTAGTCAACTGGCTCGGGACTACAAGTAAGCCTGCCCGTCTTAGTTTTGTACACCCCAGTCTATACTAAGGTTTATTGCAGATCAGCGGTGGCTTCTCATTTTGAACAACGTAGACGATCCCTCGATCCTGAAGGGTAACATCCCAACTGTCGGGCAAGGGTCCATCATTATTACCGCACGCAACGCCCAACTGTTTTCCGAGTTGACTTCTTCTCTAATCCAAATCAACCCGTTCTCAGTCGAGGAAGGCTCTCAATGCTTGATTTCACTTGTTGGAACAAGAGAATTCAACGAAATGGAGGAACTGACCGCCGCCAAGGCGCTCACGACTAAGCTCGGAGGTCATGCTCTGGGAATTTCACAGGTGGCGGCCCTGATACGAACACGAGGTATTAGCATTAAAACGGGAGATAGTCTCTATGAGAATA
The DNA here is from genome assembly GCA_022578505.1 of Nemania abortiva. Lineage (NCBI taxonomy): Eukaryota > Fungi > Ascomycota > Sordariomycetes > Xylariales > Xylariaceae > Nemania > Nemania abortiva. The sequence goes on from MU392639.1 coordinate 50,085, forward strand.
ATCAGAGGAGTGTGCATTCCTTTCGGGAGATACAGACTTCTGACAGCAGTTCCGAACACGATCTTACTACCCTGTGGTCGTTGCAATTTGAAAGTCTTCGCCCGGCATCAGAGGCGCTACTAGGGATCATGATGTTTCTTTCGCCAGACGATATCTCTACTCAATTGTTCAACCTTACTCCAGCAGCGGACGAGAACCAATTCTTAGAAGATTCCCGAGCGTGAGTCACCATTTTCAAACCTTTTCTTAGGCTCAATAATATTACAGCAACACAATACTCACTTCTCACCTCACCAATGCCTTTCATTATCAATTTCCTGTTCTTTAACTCTAAGTTTACCAAACTGAGATTCCACAGATACCGGGAAGCAGAAGCGCAGCTCTTGGACCTCTCACTAGCTCAGAAAACATTTGGCAAAGAGCAACTCTCGATCCACCGCCTAGTCCAGTTCGAATTTGGCTATTTCCTCGAGAAAAAAGACCCACTGAAAAGACAATTTGCTTTTGAATATGCTGCCAAGCTTCTCTGCCGAGCTTTTCCCAAACAGATCAAAGGACGGCCGATGTATCCCGTTTGGAGTACCTGCCAGGAATATTACGCTCATATCATCAGTCTCGGCAAGCATTACATGAACGGGTCACCTACATTAAAGAAACTACGACCAACTAGTGAGCTCTGTGAGGCAATTAGTAACTGTGCCTGGTAAGTTCGAGTCATTGTTACTTGTAGTGATAGAATCATTCTGACAAGTTCTCTATAATATTCTAGGTATCTAAGGGAACGTGGAGCAGCCGAGCTTGACTATTTGCTCGCGGCTGGCCTCCGCGCCTGTCGTCAGATACGAGGACCTGAAGAAATAGAACTGATCTATGCCCATATTCGCAACACACAAGGTGCCCAACATGATGACCGTGGCCTTTTCGAGCTCGCTATTCCATATTTCAAAGAATGCCTTGAAATCAGGAAGAAATATCTTGATCCGGCTGATGAAGAGCTGTCGGGAGTATTGCACAACATCTCACTCAATCATTTGAATTTGAAGCAATATTCCCAGTGCCTTGACTTCCGCCAACAATCCGTCGACTCAATCAATTTGATGCCGGACTCCGAACCGAAATCCAACAAACTCGCTAAGAGAAAGTATGTCTTGGGGCGCTGTCTTTTCAGGCAGAAACATTACGAGGAGGCACGCCAACAACTTGAAGAGGCACTCAAGGAACTTCTTCCTCTTGGAGACACGTTTATGATAGTTCTGTGAGTTCTGCTCCGGGTTGATGGAATTTATTCCTCTTCGCTCGTACGGTTTAACAACTAATGCCATTTCAGAGCGAATAACGCACTTGGGAACTTGAAATTTGAGCTCGGAGATTACGCAGCAGCTGAACAATATTTTGAAACCGCAATGCAGATAATTCAAAAAAGCTTACCGGCGAGTGAAGCTCGGGGTAAATTGGGCACGTTGTGTTTTCAGGCCAAGCTGGCGATTCAACTCGGACAAGGAGAGAAGGCAGTGTGAGTAGTCATTTTCTCGAATCCAGTCTACAAACATGATCTACGGTTAGCTAACTGGCCACAGCCGGCTCCTACGTTCGTTGATGGCTCTCATGGACACGACAGCTATCTTCGAAACTCAGCGGGCGAGGGGTTACTGGATGATGAGTTGTGCGTTTCAGATGCTGACGGGTGAGGAGAAAGATCGAGTTAAGCATGAGTACGAATACAAAAATGAAATTCCAGACGCGGGAAAACTATACGATATGGCTTTCGAGATATTAGAACATCATTGCACTGACGTAGATTTGTCTCGCGGTATCACAAATGACACCTTCGTTGGCCTCATCCATGATACTTTTATCTAGTTATGTAGATAAAATCAATTCTGAATATTGGATTTGAAGCTAATCTTATAAAATACCAAACTTGTGCCGATTGATGCACCCCCTCCTGCAAGACTGCACTACCGCTTGAGCACTACTGTGAACAATGTACCAGTTACCTTGATTGCGTAGGCGGCACAGAAAGGCATATAGTCTTGCCATAAGTTCCAGGCAGCCCGGATGCATATGTGGCTTGATCGGCTTCAGGACATTCTTGGGTACATCAGAGGCAGAACAAAAAGCGTATACTAGCCCCATATGAAGCTTTATTTGATCGTATCTATCTTCTCAGCCCTTCTCAGACTGATTTATTAGTGTTAATCACCGTAGAGCCCCTAGATAGCCAGTATCCCTTTAAGAAGGGGTAAGCCCTTCACCTCCGTCCCTCTACACAGGCCATAAGCAAACTCTATCTTAACTAAAAGTATCGGAAACACGTGCTTTAAATTCTTGTCGTACGCCGCATTACTAAGCGATTAAAAGAAAGCGACCTTCTTCTCGTTCGTAAAAGACACCTGTTTTCTAGGCAGATCTACTAGATAGCAGGAGAAGGCTAGTTGAGGAATTCGATACTTAGCATATCCGCGACATTGACAGGCCCCAGGTCAAGAGATTTCTGTAATGCTTGACTTGTATCATATTAATTAAAAGCGCGACTCCTGGCACCACATGAATGAGGCCCTTAAGGCCTTATCTCAGGCGGAGTCTAAACCTAGCGCATAGCTGAAAGTTAGAAGATTAAGGCCATTGGAGGGGGTTCCACTTGAGAATTTGCTAGTAGCGCAATCAGATGACTAGTAAGAATGATCACCAAAATAGTTGTGGTTTTCTTTCTTCGCAGGTTTCCGTCACGTAACGAGCTCACTTCACTTGATAATCGCGCAGCTCTTAGGACTCCTATCAGCAACTTATGAATATGTGACTGATTCCGTGATGCCTAATCTATATCCCCTCTAGGAGGAGAAAATTAGCCCCAGGGGGTATGTGGTACCTATCTGAGAGCATTCTGTAACATCCAGCCGCCGAGAGCACGCCATACCTAATGGACAAGTCCGGCATCCATTCTCTTCTTCACCTCGCGCCAGTACTGCACCCTCTTCCGTTCCCTGAACATCTTGCCCCAGCGCACCATAATAAGGAAGACACTGCAGATCGCCAAGCCCACAAAAGCCGCGCTGACGAAGCAGTCCTGATACCCCAGATTCTCGACCCAGGGCGTGATGCCGTACCCGATAGCAAAGCTCATCGTGTTCCGTATGATGATGCAGGTCGTCAGGGAGTCGCCCGAGATGTCGCGGTACGTGTCGATGAGGTACGCCACCGACAGGGTCACGCCCATGGTATTAGCGAACGCCGTCGTGCCCATCGCGAACACGAGGCCGAACCAGTGGACGCCGTGCGCGGCGCCGACACCCCACAAGATTAGCGATGCGGGGATCACGATGGTGGAGATGGCGAACAGCCAGAGGCGGTGCTCGGGCTCGGACACGCCGTTGTTCTTGCGGGCTAGTCGGATGATGAATCGGTCGGAGAATACACCCGTGAAGGCGGATCTAGAGATTGTGAGTAACGGTAACGAGCCCCATTGCTTTGACGACTGTATTCGTGTGAAAAGTGGACTTACGCGCCAGTCACGCCTATAAGGCAGGATATGTAGGCAAGGCCAACCAGGGCGGGTCGGAAATTATAAGGCGGCCCGCTTAAGATAAGCGAGGACGTTGCATTGAGGATGTTGAAATAGATGAGGTAGGTACCGTAGCTGAAACCAGAGTAGAAGACCACCGGCCACGAGAAGAGCTTCAGGGACTGCCAGGCCCGGTAGTGCATCACAAAGGGTCTCGGCTTATCAATGAGAGAGAGCTTTTGCCAAAAGGTCTCGGTGGGCGTTCCTTCGGGCGGTGTCACCACGCCCGCCGGCACTGCAAACCGATCCTTGGGCTCAAGACCGTCATCATTTGACCCTTTCTTTTCTTCACCTGCATCCACTGCCAATTCTTTCTCGACACTGCTCCGACTCCCTGCGGTAGCGACAACGCCGACGGTCCTGCGGTCATAGTTCGTCTCTTCCATGAAGAAGAACAGAAACACAAAGGTAGCGGCGCAGAAGATGGCCGGGATGTAGAAGACCCATTTATAGCCCACCCCGTCGTTGATGAAGCCACAGATGACGGGCGCGAAGAAATTGCTGCCCGCGAGCGTCCAGGCGTACCAGCCCAGGTACGTGCCGCGCTCGTGCGCAAAGAACAAGTCGGCGATGGTCGTCTCGGGCAGGGCCTCGATGGGCGCGGCGAAGAAGCCCGTCAGGATCGACTTCGCGATCCACTGGCCGTTGCCGCGCGCGTGGGGGCCCCAGACCGTGACGGCGGTCAGGGCCGCGAGCGAGACGAGATAGGTGAGGCGCTTGCCGTACTGGAGGGCGAAGGGCTGCCAGAAGAGCAGGCCCCAGCCGAGCAGCAGGAACATGTAGCCCGTGCCGGCGTTGAGGTCGGCGACGGTGACGGAGAGCGCCGACGACAGCGGCACGATGACCGAGTACACGACCGAGAGGGCGATGCCGTTGAACCAAGTGTACAGCAGCGCGCAGGCGAGCGCCAGGTACTTGCGGCCCGGACTCCAGTTCAGCGGGTCTTCCGGGTCCGACGACGGCGTCGGTACCAGCACGATATCCTTCTGGTTCACGGCGTGGCGCGTCGCCATTATGTTTTGCAGGTCGACGAGATGGACGGTGCCTGGAACCAGCGACTCGTTGATCTCGCCATGGCCATGGCTCTGTACAGCGGCTGTTGCTGACATTACGGCCTAGAGGGTTTTCTGAGGCCTTTATTAATAACTACTGCCCTATCAACCAGTCGGGTTATTATTTGAATCAACTTTAAAAGGTACGATTAGTTAGGTGTTGTTTAAAGATGAACCGAGAGCCAATTCCATACCATGGCCTTGGATAGGTAAGTAATTATACCGCCTTGTAACCTCAAAGGCGGATCGTAGATTTGGTGGTGTTTCGCGACGCAACCCCACCCGTATCTGACATGCTTCTTTGTTGCCGACGATCTGTTAATCTACAACAGACTCGACTCGACGTATGATTCGTTGTATCCTGATAACAGACGCATCATTCCCGCACATCACAGATAAGGAGGCAGCGCTATACTTGTATAGTACAGCATATCTCTGCAGGCGCATGCAGGGTTTAAGGACCTGGGTCCAAACAAAAGAAACCAGCAGCAATGCCTACATCACTGTTGCTCGTTCTGCTTTCCAGCCATGATTGGCTACAAAGCTAGCCGCCATGTTATAAGCCCTTCTTAGGAATCCGTGATAATCTGGGTTGACCTGAGTAGGTGACAACATCTGCACACAAAGGAACGGTGGTCTTCGACTTCGGGATTAACAAGTCTTGCTAGCTAGCTTCGCTTAGGCTGGGTTAGGTGACTTCCATATTGCCTTGCCATTGCCCCGATAGACACATGCCCATTAGGAGAATATCGCTAAACCGGATATATTTTCTCATCACACATTATACCCCACATTCTATAGTATACTGAGTGACAATTACATGTGACATTCAGTCATAACTTCTTCATCTCAGAATGCCCATGTAATATCACCATTAACTAGGTACTCTGGTATTATTTTGCTACTCAATCAGTCTCTGAGTATGCCACCAGTCAAATCACGCATCCAATGATGTGTCACCTTTACCACTAATATCGACCCGACAGGATTTCATGTCTCTGTAACCTACGTCATCGTGAAGTCCGCGTCCCTTAGCATAATAGCAGCCGAGGCAAGGATTGCCGTGGAAGCACCGTCGAAGCCCCAAAGGCGATCAGAAATGGATGAATACGCAGGCGACTCTTTCGTTAATCGCGACGACCCCATACCAACCATAATCCTCAACACCCCGTCGCCGCGACCCCGGACACCCACTCACAACCGACCCGAAAACCATGATTCCTACCAGTCCGACACTGAGACACCGTCGCGCAGCGGCGGCGGGTTACGCGGCCGCTTCTCCGCGCTGAAGGAGAAGGCCCGCATACAAGACCACCTCGTCGAGAAGCTCCTGTCGCAAGTGGTGCCGCTCGACGATGCCGAGCTGCCCAAGGACGACCCGCCGGTGCCCGGGCGGGCCGCGAAGCCCAACTTCACGCTGCCGACCATGTCGAACAACTTCCGGCGCTTCAACGCGCGCATCGGCGTCGTCTTCGTCTTCCAGGCGCGCGTCATCCGCCTGCTGGCCTGGCGGCGCCCCACACACACGCTCTCGTTCCTCGCCGTCTACACCTTCGTGTGTCTCGACCCGTATCTCCTGCCGCTGCTCCCGCTCGTCGTCCTGCTCGTCAGCATTCTCGTCCCGAGCTTCGTCGCGCGGCACCCGGCGGCCGAGTTCAGCCTGACCAACGAGCAGGCGATGGTCGGCTACTCGGCGCACGGCCCGCCCATCGCGCCGGCCGTCACGGTCAAGCCCGTCAAGGAGCTGAGCCGCGACTTCTTCCACAACATGCGCGACCTGCAGAACAGCATGGAGGACTTCAGCCAGATGCACGACGCCGTCGTGCGCCTCGTCGTGCCGCGCACCAACTTCAGCGACGAGGCGCAGAGCAGCGCCCTCTTCGTCGTGCTGTTCGCCGCCTGCCTCTTCATGAGCATCGCCGCCAACGCCATGCCCTGGCGCCTGATCTTCCTCGTCGCCGGCTGGGGCGTCACCTGCGTGGGGCACCCGGCCGTCCAGAGGCAGCTCGAGACGGCGCACAAGAAGCACGTCCAGCCCCAGGAGGAGAAGGCCATGACGTGGGTCGAGAAGTGGATCGAGCGCGACGTGATACTCGACAGCGCGCCCGAGACGCGCGAGGTCGAGATCTTCGAGCTGCAGCGCCTCTCGGGCGCCGGCGAGTGGGAGCCCTGGCTCTTCTCGGCCTCGCCTTACGACCCGCTGTCCCCCGCGCGCATTGCGAGCGAGCGGCCGACGGGCACGCGGTTCTTCGAGGACGTCCAGCCGCCGCAGGGCTGGGAGTGGAGCGAGAAGAAGTGGGCGCTGGACCTGTGGAGCCGCGAGTGGGTGGAGGAGCGCATCATCACGGGCGTCGAGATCGAGACGGAGGGCGAGAGGTGGGTGTACGATATCTACGACGAGCAGGCGGATAAGATCGGCGTCATCGACGGCTCGACCCTCAGTAAGGGCAAGGCCGTAGATGCCGCCGCAGCCAAGCGTCCGAGGCCGAGCTGGGAAGAAGGCGAGGATAGCGATGGGAGAAGGGGGGAATGGAGACGGAGGAGATGGGTGAGGTTGGTTAAGAGGAAATTCATCAGTAGAGATGCAGTACCTTAGTGGGGATAAGTACTCAATTGATTGATTGATTCATCATCATTTAAAAAACGAAGAACCCTACGGCCATGCTATGTTATTCCTACTTATCTATGCGCTTCATAAAGCAGCCAGTTACATAGCCTACCTCCGCTCAACGATCCGACTTCTCAGGACAGCCATTTAGTAAGAGCAAAGCAAAAGACCATTCCCAAGTCGAGCACCTATCCCAGATATCTCAGATGCCGAAGTTGGACAAGAGGGATGAGGATTTGGCGCATGCAGCCGCGTTATCCATGTTTATGTTGAGTGTGGTTTGTATGACGGCAATGGACATGGTTCTGAACGAGTCAACCCATCCGCTTGGTGATGAGGTCACACAGCTCCATCCCTGCGGAGCGGAGTTCCCGCCGTCCGAATTCAATACGAGCTGCTCTGTTTTGGCTATTTATTTTGATATTAATTTTGATCTTTTCTATCTCTATTCTTACCATTTGGAGACCTGAAAGTCAAGCGTTGCATCGGAAGACGAGGCCATCAACCAATAGTGGCAAACCTACTCGATTAGCAAACTTATCGTCATCGAACACCGCATACAACACGTTCACCACATACCTCGTTCACGACTCATTGGATTGTTTCTTTCGTGAGCTGAGTAAGGCATTGGCCGGATTCAAATCCGAATCGAACGTATTTCTTATGCTCACGAGCCCAGCCCCGGAATCTGGGGGAAATCTCCGATAGATTCATCCATCTGCGCACTTCTTATATCTGAACCACGACACCCCAACTAGACACCTTTAACCATCACCGGCCCATTTTCTCATGTACAGCAATATCTCACGCCCATAAATATATACAGAGCCATAAAACACGCTACCCAGATGTCTCCCGCAGTACACCCCCACAGCAATACCGGCGTTAGTATTCCACCTCTATCATCTGGTCCCGCGAGCACGAGCAACTTGGAGTTGCGCTCCGCAGAGGTCCTAGCAGGCGTGTTCTTCGGCATCTCCGCTGCGCTGTTAGTCATTGCGCTGCCACTTGCGTTGTACAACTACTGCCGCTCGCGGAGACAGTCCATGCGGGAGAGGCAGTTGGAGATTTAGTCTGGGATGGCATGGACGAAGAATGGGATCATAACGGGCATAGCGGTCTTTTTGTTAATTGTGTGGGAATGGAGAAATCTGAGAAGACAAAGTAAGAGGGTGAGAAGGGAGAAGAGAAGGTAAAAAAATGTTAGAGAGCTATGAGAAGGGAAGGGAAGGAAATGAAAAGGACAAAACCAAAGAAATAAGAAGTGAAGAGTGAGAGTAATAACCCTTGAATCGGGTATCAAGGTTAGAGCTTTTAACATGTTGCTCACTATTCTATACAGAAAAGCTCGGCTGTTATTATGCAAGTGATACGGTAAAGGGGAAGATAGGTAGACGCGGGCGGTTCCGAGAATGATTCGGCTGCCTATTTCCCCAAGTTTCCCTCCATCCTATTAGAGTCTAAGGCGTGCCAAATGCACCGCCCGCCTCAATATAAACATTCCCACGCAGTTATCTATAGTCAATATGAAGCTAGTTTAACAATTTACGCACGCCCCTCCGCCGCCTTTAGAGTACGCTTCAATCAACATGCCTCGACGGCTTCCTAACCCTCACAGCTGCATTCATTGTGAGCATTTATTTTTGAATATAGCACCAGACCCTTCATCTACGGATCAGAAATTTGAACAGTGGGGAGAATTCGTATCCTCAGAGGCCGTAAACCTACTGGAAGAGACTTCAGCGCTTAGAGAGTTCCTCTATAGTCAACTACGCCTTGTCGACGTTATTTGCACCGTTAGCTCCCGTCAAATCCAAGAGTATGCCGCCGGGGGCTGCCTGTTCTTCTCGTATGTCGAGGAGAAAACCGCGGACCGTATTCTGGACGAGCCTGCGGACCAATACAAGGATTCTGCTGGCCTCGTGAAGTCTTCAGGAGAAAGCGCGTCGGAAGACGAACCGCGGTTTTTCATATGTGCCGAACACACAGTGCCCTCCGAGTTCCGCTTTCGCTACCTTGTGCATCCGCACCGAGTCTTCGTGTTAGTAGATTTCACGAGGGACGCCAGTAAGTTTACATCCGACGACGGGGTGAGAATCGATCCATTTCAAATGATGTTCGACTCAAGCTCGAGTCAAACTCGGCACATAAATGCAGGTAAGGCCCCTTATTGCTGCGGCGAGGACCAGTGATACTAACACTCAGAATCACCAGATGATCCAGAGGAGCCATCTAGGATTCCGTCCGACATCTCCTACGACCCATTGACTTATGTCACCTTTGGACGTATCATACATGAACTCACGGAGTCCATTCAAGAATTTAACAGAAGCCCGGCCGCAAGGGCGCGCTTAAGGAGTGGTTTCGTCCCCACACGGCTGCTCACTTTCAGTTTATCTGATGTAGAACCACGCGTGTGGGTTATTGAAGCCCATGGGCTGTGGCAATCTGACAGAATACTACACCTCTATGCCGCACTCTCGTACTGCTGGGGTGGTAAACCCAAACTTCAATTGTCCAGGGGAAGTAAGAGGGCCTTGATGGAAGGGATTGCGTTCACCTCTCTCCCCCGTACGTTCCAGGACGCTGTCAGAATAGTCTCTGCAATTGGCATCAAGTAATTGTGGGTCGATGCACTGTGCATCATACAAGACGACGACGACGACAAAGACAGGGAGTTCGCCGTGATGGCCAAGGCCTATCAGAATGCCTTCTTCACCATCGTTGCGTCACGCGCCGCATCTGTCGAGGAAGGGTTTCTCGGTCCGCGATTACCTTTCCAAGACAATTGCGGAACCCCCTTTCGGTTCAGAGTGCGGTATCCTCCGAGCTCTTCCCACTCGCGCGGCGAGATAGGAGAAGCGGGTTCTTATTTTTCGGCCATTTGCTTCCTGAAGATGGATCTCATTACAAGTGGCGACGAGGGCCTCGAGCCGGTTGATCCGACCCTCACACGGGCATGGTGCTACCAAGAGAGCGCTTTATCGCAGATCGTCATCGAGTTCGGCCTTCTTAGCACTTGCATCAGACGCGTACCTTTGGAACTCGCGAGGTTCCGTGTCAAAAACGTGCTAGACGGCTGGTATTGCCACCGCACGGGCGACATCGCGATGCATGGGTTTCTTCGAGAGCTTGCCCAAACCACGGATGCAAGCGTGGCCGAGTTCTGGCAAAAGGTTGTCGAATATTATAGCCAGCTGGCGCTGAGTTTCCAGGAGGACCGCTTACCTGCCCTCTCCGCGCTGGCTGAGGCGTTTAGCCCCTACTTTCGTGGTGGGTGTAGGAACTATCTGGCTGGGTTATGGCGTGATACCTTGCCACAGGCCTTACTTTGGGCGGTCGCCGTGAAAAACCCGGATACGGATGGCCGGCCATCACCAGGCACACAAACGCATGCCCCGATGTGGTCCTGGGCAAGCGTTACCTCTCCAGTAAATCACGCATTGGTGCCGCTCATTTTACTCCCCGAAGGGTGTTTCAAATCGGACCTAGGCGTGGGGATACAAGGCTATGACCCCAACTTGTCTTACCTAAAGTTGTGTTTGGAGCTATATCTCGAGGTGACCTTCGGGTACGGGGGCGGCTGAGGCGTGTGAGATTGTCCCTCGCTCCTTACCACCTACCGTTTGGCGACTACCTGCTTGCACGCTTAGGGAGTGTTGATGTTTCCGGCCATCCCGGGCAAATCACTAGACTCTACATTGAAGACGGCCATTACTCGGTCCAAAGGGGGCTACATCGTCTCGAGTGCGATCTCCCACGGGAGGCCTATCATCACCATCTCTGCACTACGATCTTTCTAGATCGAAAAGAGGCTGACGTGTCCGCTATAGTCGCCGAGTCAGAGGGACTCTACTCACTGCCCATCATTTCGGGGCCGAGTGAAGACAGGAAACCGCACGAAACTGAGATAAGTTGGCATTTTCGCATGCCGGAATTACACTCTATCTTCGGGCTTCTCTTGGTGGAGGACGCTGATGGCATGTATTCGAGGGTTGGAATCTTCCGGTTTTCAAACAAAGAGTCGGATAACATTTTTAACGGCCGTTACATCGGCATCCATAACCAAAGTTCTCAATTTATGGCATTATATGAAGATCAGCATGCATGGATCCAAGGAGGTGAAATAACAGAGTTTACCATTATATAATAAATGATAAGCATAAAAGATCGAATTAGCTAGTTGATGCGGAAGTCGTCGCTACAGGCTTTCTAACTGACATACGAAGTACAGAAAACCTCACCTTCACATTGAAAGAGAGAATTCTTAAAAGAAGTGTATAGTAAGGAAGGCCTAGTTAGGGGTGTGAGGCTCTAAGCTATTGCAACGGCTTATAAAAGCCTCGCCTCTGACTATTCATTCTATATCCCAATTAAATATCATCATACCACTTAAATATTTAGAACTTCAGCGTCGAGATCATTATCGACGGGTATGTGTAGGTACTTAGTTACAAGGTTGCCCTGTTATCAATCTCAATCTCAATCTCCCGAACCCTACCAGGGAATAAAAAATGAAAATTCCGCCCCAGCGCCGTCTATGATGCATTGTGATACGATTAGTCTTTCTTTCTTTCGTTCATGCATCATGCTGGTAGTGTCAACACAAAAAAAAAAAAATCGAAACGAAAGTGGCGCCCAGACATGCTCCCAAGGACTCCTTGCATAGCAACGGAAAATTAAAACCAGAATCCCATGAATCCAAGATGTGCTCCGCAAGAAACGATCAGTGCCTCTTATATTTCTAAGACGCTCATTAGTTATCCGATGACTGAAAAACGGAAAGGGTATTCAACTAACCTCATCCATTCGCCTCCTGTTCTGTGGGTCTAAAGAGTTGGTAGCACCCATCAGAGTCTGTCCGATGGCCTTACTCGAACCGATAAGTGGTCTGAAGATGATGGTAGGCGCGCGTTTTAGTACAGCCTTAGCGGCTCCCTGAGCATTTCCACTCTCCATCACCTCGCCAGGCACAGCAATAATCGCGTCCCTTGCCAGGTTAAGATCGCGAGCCAAGCTTGAATATGCACCCCTAAGACCTTGGACGACACCAGTTGGCTGGTCGGCATACAGGCTTATTTGCTTCGGCTCTTCTGGTTCCGTATCTTCATCGCCCCATTCTGCGGGCTCTCGACCTTCAGGCTGTTTCGTCAACATACCTTCGGCGCCCTGGAGAGCGTACTGGGTGCCAACAGCAAGCTTCGCCCCTAACTTGACAAGTTCAGTTCCCGTCGTCTTGGCAAATGCGGCAGCACCTTTGCCTATGCTACGAACAATTCGTCCGTCCTTTTTGTATTCCCTAATAGGAATTTCGACAAGATCTTTGAACCCGCTGCCCACGTTGACAAGAGAGCGAACAGGAGCAAGACCAGCAAGAACCCCAGGGAGTTGGTTTCGCTTAACATCGGGCATCCACGTATCATTCAAGGTCTGTCCCAGTCTATCAAATCCGGATGCTCCGTACACAATAGTGCGGCGTAGGACCAAGCGGGATTGATCGAGTGTTACGAAGTTCATGAATTCGGTGGTATGGCCAGACCGTAGGCCAGCGTAGTCGACCCGCTTTGGTTTGAAATCAAGAGTAACTGGTATAGAATTAACCTCTGCTCGCTGTATGAAAGGTATGTCGCTAGGCGAGGCGTGAGTCGGCTTAGAATCATCTTTAAACTCGAAGAACCTGGTTATAAAATCAAGCGCATCTTGGTCGACGTGCAATCGGAGAGGGAGAACAGTAGCCTTAAGGACAATCTCGGCTGCGGCGAGTTCAGGCAGGGGCTTAACGTTGAGAATCTCAAGATGCACCATGCTAGCATCCATTTCTCGCTCACCTGCATCCTGGTTGTATGTGGCAAACTTCTTCCAAGTCGAGGTGGGGACATGGTCAAATATTACCAGGTCTTTAACTCGAACATCAATCGAGCTCTGAGTCTCGCCCGAGTCTGGCGGGAAGGTAATCAGGTCGACATTGATACCTTTTAATTCAAACGTGATCTTATGCCGCTTGCTTCGATTGAGCCTTAGCTTCTTCTTGGTACGATACGCGCCACCTTGTCGACTTGGCGTCGCGGTCATAGCTGTAGTTGCGATTGACTCGGTCTCAGTAGCGTTGTCATTCAATTCTTGATTGATGGCTTGCGCGAGTTCCCTAGGGTCTCGATTTGCGGGAATACCGATATAGATTGAGTTGAAGAGAAAATCCCCAATAACCGTCTCCTCATCGACGATTTCCATGTCGGTCCCGGAGCGTGCGCGGTCTTGTTTAGCCTGTCGCTCAATAGCTGTTGTCTCGATATCATAAACCGCCTTTGAGATGACATCACGTGTGTGGTTCCAGTCGTAGCCGTCGAATAGATTCCAGATGAAGTGAACATCACGAACCCTGAGTGAGAGCGGACTTCTGTGAACCTTGGCATCATTGGACTGGTCATAGTCGTTGTTGGTTGAGTTCCAGCGATGTGCAGTTCCCTCTATGACAGACCCAGCACTGAAATAATTTTCATGAATAACGAGGTCATCGTCTTCATCTAGATCTTCTGGTTGGCTGTTGAAGTTTGTTAGCAATACGCCGTCAGTAGTGTCCCGCGCCGTGGTGTTCGATAGCATGGAATCCGCCGGGTCCAGAAGCTGTTCCTGGGCAGCTGAATCGTCAAAAAACTGAGAGTCGACAGCAAGAGGACCCGAATACTCAGAGCCGTCAAGATCAAATGAGCCATCATCATCTTCTTCGCCACCTAATCCGTGGGCGAGGAAATCATCATCAAAATTATAATCCCCCTCCGCTTTGCCAAAAGCATCCGCTGAAATAGAGGCAAGCAAATCCTGCATTGGAACGACATTGGTCCTATATTTGATTTCCTTCTTAGGAGGTGTTGGGGGCGCAAGCGCATTGGCAAGCGCGATGAGAGTTTGAGTTGAGTCTGCGCACGTTTCTAGAACAAGGAGATCATCTCGAAATTCAACGTCGACCCATTTTGATCCGTCTTCTTGGTTAGCGCCGATCTGAACAACGACCTTTGCAGAGGAAATATAACATATGTCAACAAATCCTTGCTGGCAAAGCTCCATTATCTGCGGGGTAGCCGCATTTGAGGATCGTCGTCTTGACGTTGCTGGAGGACTCCTAGATTCGCTTGAGGATACGTCATCAATAAGAAGTATAGATGCCTTGTTGAAATGTCCTAGCACATTGGCATCATCACCGCTAGAGAGCGCTATCTCAAGACGAGTATTCGTTAGCGCAATGACCATCTTTGAAGGAATCCCGAGTGGATTAAGGCCAAGGAGGCAGTCATGAAGAATGATGTCGACCTTCGTGGGCTTTGCTTTATTCTGCTCGGTGATAACAGAATCCACTTGAGATTTCCCGGCGATTGCTGCATGAGCTTGCTCCCCCAAGTTAGCGACTGAGGCGGCAAGTGAAGTTTCAAAGTCTTGCGGCGTAGTATCTTCACCAAGGCCTAATATGTCCATAATGGTTGGAACTCGATATTCGACATCCAAGTACCGCATTCTCAGTTTGATGATCGGTTCCATCTCGTCTCCAATCATCCTCATAGTAATGACTGGGCCGTGATCGCCTTTGACGGGAGGTGGGACAGAGGAAATTAACTGCTCGCTGTGATTGCGTTGTAGGGAGATGCCGCCCAACCCCACAGCTACTAGCGATGGCATTGTGATGTGTCCAGCTTCAAGGTCTTTTAGGGAGGCTTGCAGGACACCAATCTTCCCATTAGCGGAGATAGTGAGATCTATATTGCGGACGAGTGCTAAAGTGAGAAGACCAGGTCGGTCGTCCTCGGGCAAGTATTTGGCCACAGTGGACAGCCGCGCAATATCCTCGCTCAACGTGGGTAATATTTGGAGCTGTTGGACTTTTTCAACGTTGATATCAATATCGTCGACGTTGACGCGCAGGACAGAGCCCTTCCTTCGTTGTCGAAGGAGTGTATCGACCATTATCTCGTCATCACTTTTGTCAAACTTGTGCTTGGACGGAATTATGAGCTCCAGAAGACGCTCCAAATCGGTATCCTTTGGCGTGGTTAGGAACTCAACTCGCGTGTTTGTTATCACAGCGTGGATGGGCGGGTCCCCCATGTATTGCCTAGCGTAAGGCCCTGTGAGCTGAATTTTCGAAATCCCAACCCCGAGACCTTCTTCTCGGCTAACTAACTTCACAGCACTGGTGTCGAGCGAAACGCTACATTCCTTCCCAATGAGAACTAAGCGAACCCCTCCGATTCTCATATTAATCTTGTTTTCAGAGTTTGCGGAGACGTCATCCGGGCGTATGGGCGCGTCGAATCTCACGCCCCGGGTTTTCTGGGGCAATTTTGCTGGACTTTGCGTTGCCGGTTGATGGCTTGCGCTCATAGAAGAGTTCAGGTTGAGAAAGCCGCTCAATCCTCCAAACCAAGTGAATGTTTCATCTAACCTTGGAAGGTCTAGCTTCACGTGAAGAGGGAGTGTCTTGACCTCACATCGCGTCGAGTCCGACGATTGAACGATGGTTAGCGAGACGTCTGAACCAGCAGATGGGAACGCATCCCTAATAGAAGAGCGCATTTGTATCCGTTGGTCGAAACAGACAACATCATCATTAGCATAGCCAAACTTGAATTTCCCAATGTCAACTACGGTAGTTGTCGATGATCGAGACTGCGAGGTATGAACTACAAGATTTTCTAGGCTTGTAGTGAGAAGAGAATCGAAATCGAAACTATCTGGACGTGAGCCAAGTATCCGCTCAGGGGTATTCGCTACACCAGATAAAATGTCAAGGAAGTGAACAGAGATCTTTTCAGCGACAACCTTAATATCAGGTAAGGGGGATGAAGGAGATGGCTTCGCCTCGGATTTCGTCTGGCCGGTTGGTTCCCTTAGTGCGCCTAGAATCCGCGTTATAACAGTAGTGAGTAAGAATGCTGTAGAAAGATCGAACTTGACTTCCAGTGGAGACAAGACGATTTCCAAAGAATCATCAGCCGAGCTGTGGTGGTTATGTGTCTCTAGAGCCGGAGGACTGAACTCTTGTATCGAAGCAGTAGACTGGGCTACTGCTCTATGGACCGAAAATGCACCCGGAATATAGCCGACAGATGATCGATCCAGAGAATTCTGGTTCCCGGTTCTGCTGGAACCCGAGGGTGATACTGGGACGGTAGTGGATGCAGGTTTGGAAGGGAACCAAAGATGTAATGCGTCCGATGAAATTAATTCCTTGGCCAGTCGGGTTGGTCCTTTCGGCGTGGTAGCCTCCTCAGCTACCCCTTCGTCTGCTTGGACGAGCGGAACTTGCGGGGAGGGACTGTCTCGTGACCCGGCATTATGAAGAACTTCGGAGCCTGTCTCATCCACGCTATGGACGGCTTCTTGAAGATTGTCCACCACTGCCTCTGATTCTAATATGGGTTCGCTTGCCTCAGCAAGAGGCTGAATGCTAGAGGGCGTTACGCCCGTCACGGGTGATGATTCCAAATTACGCTTATTCTGTGGACTAAGGGGACTCTCTTCGCTTGATGGTTCGCCATCCCACGAACCAGGCATAGTCTGGCGCATCTGCGACGAGGTTGCATGTGAAAAGGCACTCATATACATGCTCTCTGCTTCTTCATGACTGAATAGGTGAGATTGCGCTAGATTCTGGGTGACTGAGGCGGACAGTTCGTCGCTCTGGCTAGAGGATAGGCCTGAGCCTGCGTCATCGCTTACGGACTCAGTGGAAGCTGCACCCCAGCGACGTAATTGGTCAAGCATATGTTCAGACTGAGCGGATGGTTCTGGCGGGTCCACCCAGGCCGGTTGTCGGGTCGCTACTGTTGACTGCGCCGGGCGGATCGATGGCGCCGCCCTCAGCGGGCTTTGTATTGGATTCTGAGATGTAGTAGCTCGTGGTGTTGAGGGAGTAGAGCGTGTGTCATCATCTTCGGGATCGTCACTCGAGTTACCTAGGTCATAAGGGATATTAAAAGCATCTTCGCTATCCATTAAAGGCTGATATTGGCTATAGCTAAGATCCGTGGAGTCAGCTAAATAGGCATCCAGTGGATGGGTTGCTGTTGACATTGAGGTGGTTTCTCGAGATAATGGGTGATGGATTGTCGCGACTGGAGAAGTTGCTCCGGCAGAAGACGGCATAGAAGGGGTCCTTGAAAGAGCTGAAAATACGTTGGCCTCAGATATGAGAGAAGCCCGTATCTTATTCAGTTCCACATATCGCTTTCCTTCTTTATGGATAGGCCCGGGCCCGACATTAGCAGTACTGTCCCTGATCTGGGTCGTTGTGACGCCCTCGGCATTGATTTCATCTATCGCTAGTTGAAATGTGACCTTTTCGGTGGGCGATGAGCTAGCTTCGACGGGAACTTCGACGTCGAGGTGGCAGGTTACACCCTTAATAGCAAACTCGAGCCGGTCGACCATGCCTTGGAGGAAATCTGCGAGGAAAGCCGGCAGCGACAACGGCTGCCCTGTCCCAAAGCCGTAGTCATCATCGCTACCGTCATCGCTGCTCGCCACCGACGCAGCTAGATCTTGAGTTTCAGCATTAAGCGCAGCCTGGAGCTCCTCCTTTTCTTTCCGAGGCTGTGTCTCGAGGAACGACTGGGCTAAGTCGATAGCATGTGGAACCGGTTCATCCCCTACGGATTCCCGGTTCTTGCGGTTATCTTTCTGTCTCGACGCCCCTCGTCGTGCACCCTTCTGCTCTTCAGGGGGCACGATCCTAAGCTTTATCTCAACGCCATCGGCTTCAACATGTATTGGGCTCGAATGGATAGCAGCAGGAACAGTGACACGGAGTACCAGAACCTTCGCTTTCTGTATTTCGATGGACGGGGGGAGTTGCAGCAGTCGTTCTAGCTTCTATTGGCGGGGGGCTAGGTTAGTACACCCTGCTATAGCTCCAAGAAGCAGTGCTGCCTTGAAGGGGAGAGGGGCTGGAAACATGCCTCGATCTTGACACCAACATCCTGCCATGTCAAATGGCCAGCCTGCCCCCAGGCAACATCGATCTTGTCTAGGTCTAGTGCATCGGTTTCGAAGTAGTCGAGTTTGGATAAGACGTATCGGAGCAGGCGTTTGGGCATGCTAGAAGTCCAAAAGGACTGGAAATAAGCCGCCATGGTAGGCGGTATTGGGCGAAAACCAGATCGCTGAAAGGGATGGTGAAAGTAGGCGAAGAAAAACGGGCGAAACGAGGTATCAGAATAGGCTTCACCGGCGGCAGCGCGTGAGCCGCGCAGGCGGGAACATAGGTTGGCTGATCACGATACCCCAGGATACCTTAGGATGCGGGGAGAAGGGCATATCGCTTTGCACGGACAGCCAGATAGGGTGAGCTATCGAGCAATGGTATTTTTATTATCTAGGGGAAATAGGAAAATTTGAGCATGTAGGAACAATAAAAAAAAAGTAGTGAATTAGAATACAAAGTTAGGTCGATGAAGTGAAAGTTAGTTGCCTTCTCTGCTGCCCTGCTGCGATTGCGGGCACAATGAAGCAGATGGTAGGGAATAATAGGTACGACTGACGGAGTCGGATGCCCCGATGACGAACAGACAATAGGTACAGCATACCTCAGGCGCCCTAGCAGCTGATGAAGTCCCGTTGCAGCTAGGCAGGGATTGGGGTAGGATTGGAGCACTTGCCTGTTCTGACGTGGAGAAGTGGCTAGGACTGAATAGGACCAAAAGGCGCCCCAAATGCATTGATAAGGAACCAACTCGGCTCGTCGCCAGTGTCATATGGACAACCCCCTGGAAGTCTGGCCTATCAGGGAGGTTAGCTTTTATCGATAGGTGGATAAGCATTCAATCACTACGAGCGCCAATGCAGCGCTGATAGGCAGAGTGAGACCACTTTTAGGTACCTACACAGGCACGGTGTCTAAGCTAGGCGCGTAAGCAAGCCTGTCTGAGTCTGACACAAGCCAGCACTGACGCATCCATGCAGACACTTTATTCCCTTTCTACTGCCGTATTCGACGTTGCTACCTATGATGTTATGGATATCCACCAAAGAGTAGGCTACTTCAAATACTTATTTGTACAAAGATGTGGTCGTGAAAATCATTTAATACCTTAGAGTCTTATGACAACCAAGTCTTACGTGCACGTACATACGTACCTACGTAGGTAGTGCCATTTACATTAGGTGATCATTTTACCTACCCTCCATTAAAAGACATATAAGATAACTTCGCTCACCCTCGGAAGTAGCAATGAGCCATATAAGCCCTCATCATCGATACATAGTCTCGATGGTCTCGTTTAGCGATAGGCGACCGAGTACTTTCATAGTGTGTGGGAAAGACAACCCAACAACAAAACAATGAGTGGTGTTTCACCAGTTTATCATACCTCCTAATTTACCATCTTTAGCATTCGAAGTACCAACGCCATCAGCACACGCCAACGTCTGACTACTTAAGTCAGACACGTCTGGCGTGATCTAGTTCGTCCCATTTCCGCCATTCGTGCCTCTCCCGTACGCCTGAGCGATTCTCTTGCCGACGGACTCACCACTCCAATAAGCACCAGTAACCGTCCCCAGTGCCACAAAGGGGGCCGTATGCTCACCAGCCAGCCACAGTCCACGGTCCGGCAGTCCCTCTCTCATAGTCTCTATGTCCTTGTCACCCTCCGCCAAGCCGACCTGGAAATTGCTGTAACTGCCATTGCCAGCTAGATTATCCTGCAGCCAATCCGTGGCATAGCACCCCACTGGTTGACAACTAGGGGAGCTCTCATCATAGTTTGGTAGACGGGAGTAGTAGGGTCGAAACCACTCGTAGAGGAAGGTGTCTTTCTTCTCTTTCGACGGAATCTTGGCCACCGTGCTGGTCAGAAATTTGGATTGGTCGCCATACATGTAGAACAGGAGTGTGGGATGGGAATGCGACGAGTTGGATGAGGCTAGTTCCACGATCTCTTGGTTCCACCGATTCGGATTCGAGTTTAGAGCGTAATTCGGGGCGAGAAGCATGATGAAGCCCTGTGTGTCGTTTTCTGGCTGAGAGGAGCGCCAGAATGCTTCAGGGAAACTGATATAGACCTTTTCGAGGCACCCATAGCCAATGTTCTTGATGGCTTGTGCCAACCGCGATGGCAACGGAGGACTGAAAGTATCCGGGTGCTGCTTGAGCCAGCCAAGTGGTGCAGTGAACACAACCTCGTCAAACTCTAGCGTGTCTCCGGATTCGGTATACACCTTGAGTGTTTCACATGTCTCATCATCACTACTCTGGACCTTGTTAACGACGGATTTATACTTGAATTTCGCCCCTTCGACGGCAGGCTTGGCTATCGCCGCCAGAATCTTCTCGTACGTGCCGGCGCAAAACAAATTTTCTAGTGTGTGATCAGTAGATGATCATTCTGGCGGGGGGAAAAGGGGGTATTTACCGCCATCTATACACTCTTCCAACCAGAAAAACTTGAGGCTCTGGCTGATGACTATGACATCACGATGTCAGTTACCCCTTTCCTTCGCGAGACCTACGGTTGTTGGGCAGCATATAGTGTCTCGGGAATAGCCGACTGAGCGAGACCAGGAACTTCCAGCTCCTTACGCTGTCTCGGGCAAGGAAATGGTGAATCTCGTTTTTACTCACCGTGGTTCCCAACATATGCACCCCACGCCTCAGCAATCTGATACATGATCTTCCGTTTCTTCTCAGAATCAGGCGAGGTCTCTGGTATCCTTTCGGCGAGCTCTTTGCCGAAGAAATCTAGAAGACTCTCGCTCACCCCAATCGTAGCACTATTGCGGTTACTGTAAGTGAACGCTTTTCCTATTATATCCCACATCATGTCCGAGTAACCCTCAGCCTCAGATGGTGGGATTCTTTTGCCAGCCTCATCAACAACGGATGTTTTTGAAGCCCAGGAACCAGTAGCCGTGTTGGTCTTCTTAGCAATTTCCATGATTGGATTGTTATTTGTGCCATGAATCCAATTTGGCCCGGCGCTGTGAGGAGGTGGTATCTGTTAGTACAATTCATTAGGTATAACCAGGGTGACCGGCCGGCTTCAAGTGGACACGCCTAACAACAAACGGACAGCGTAGAAGAATGTAACTCAAGATGCATACTCTACAAGGCGTCCGGGGGTGAGGGGGACTTGGCGGACCCGTCCGCCCAATCGATTCCGGCCCTCAATCACCGTCACGTCAAAGCCATGCTGCAGGAGAATATCGGCACAGCGCAGTCCAGCGAGCCCAGCGCCAACGATGCCGACACGGGGTACGCGACCCAGGATGTGCGCCCGGCGCTAGTGAAGAAAATGTGAGTCTGATGCTGCGAAACATGAGGACAACTCATCTGAGCAGCGACTCCTGGGAGGAGGGGCTGGGCAAGATCGGATCGGGCCCATTTTAGCCGCAGACCAGAGTACCCCCAACACACTCCCACAAGTTGAAGCCTTTCGAGAGCTTGCAGTCTGTGAGATGTACCTTGCCGATTTTGGCCGTCGCGTCGACAGATGCCGACATATCGTCTTCGAGGAGCTGGACGACTGAAACGTGGTGATACGCGTTCAAGTCCTTCCAGATGCGAGACGTGCTCCGTTCTGCGGCACTAGTAAATGAAACTGAATGAGCATCCATGACTACTAGGGTATTGGGGGTTGGTTCCTGTGAAGTTATGATGAAGAAATACTAGGATGTCTGTGTATGAGATATCGATAAAATATGCCGAAGGTATATGATATCTGTGTAGAGAGTAATGGCACGTGTTGCTTCTCAAGATCCAAAGCAAGCGTGTGGTAGCCGTATATAACTTATAACTCAAGATATAGACTTAGAACTCAATGCTGGTTCTGGGGTCATCCAATATGAGCTTAGTCAAGTCAAGTGTCATGATGGCAAGACTCAGCACCAAGACCAACGAGCAAACCGGACTATTAATACGCTGCCAAGTAAATGAAGAAGCCAGGGTCACAAGGTTGAGGGGTTGAAGGCCATAGTCTCTCGATCGCCTAGACGGCAAGCTAGCTAGGCACACAGACTATGTAGATAAGACAAGGAGGGTACACTATCAGATCGACGGATATAGAGATACAGGGGTGTGTGCGGGACGGATGCTAGGATAAAGGAGCCGCATGCAGGTTAATTGCTTCTTTTCTCTTCGGAAGCCGGGCATTTAAAGCGTCTATCCTCACGCCTTTTAGATCCCATCCGATCTTAAATCATGCGGACCCAAAATAGGAAAAGGGAAGTGTGCTGATTGGGCGCTGGGTGATGGAGACAGAGGAGAGTGGCTGCAGCTCTTTACACAAATGCAGTCTCAAGTTGCGCAAAGACGTACTTGTGAGGGTGGTGAGTCGTAATGTGCATATAGAGATCTACTATGTAAAGACAGACGAAAAAAAAGCAGGCCACATACCGCAGAAGATAATGATATTGTTTGTATTAATACTTAGTCCAGCCGAAACTCAAATTCGATAGTGAGAAATGGGGAAAATGCTTGAGGAGGTTTCCCATAAAATCGGGTGGGGAAAGAATCGTGTCAGTTTAACAACACCTCAAAGCCGTCGTCCCCGGTGGTAAATCCCTCAGCATTGTGGTAAGTAGCGTGTTGCACGTTCAGTAAACTGGACCGATGACTGGCGCCGAGACCCTTATCTATCGGCGCTTTCCGAGCTCCGGTGCTAAGCGAAAGAATATCCGAGGAGTACAACTATCGATTCATCGTGTGTTTTACACCACAGTGACTACTAATATTACAGGCTGATGGTCATCCGGATCTATTTACATCGAAAGCAGGGTACAGTTATCACGTCATTGTACGTCTCACCAAAATCCGTCTACGTCCCTCACCGTTAGAGAGCCTCGTAAACAATTACGTAGTTAGGCTTCCCAGATCCACCCCAGAGTCCGGGCACCCGCCCCATACCCCGGATTGCATGTGAGCGTAAAGATTCCACTAACGAAACAAGGAGGTTACTCGTCCAGACTAATAGCGTCACAGGACTTCCGGGAGGGGGACCTGGCCCTCCAGTCCAGGTCTTTAATTAGCAGAATGACATAGCAAATGGCAATACTTGGCAGTACTTACGAGTTGGTGGGACCGCCACCAAAATATAAGTAACTCGCATAACTACAATTTCTACTTAAAATAATACCTAGTTTGTCGCACCACTTAGTATTTCGAACAATCTTTTAAGTCCAGAATTCTTTTGCGCGACAATTATATACTTGATTGATATGTAATCGTGTCGGCAGAAAAAATGAAGGTTTTAAAGGTCAGGTGCAAGTGGTATAAGTAGTACAATAGTAAGATAGGTAGGGCAGTTAGGGCAGTTAGGTCAGTTAGGTCAGTTAGGTCAGTTAGGTAGGTGCAGTTCACTAGGTAGGTCTTCAGTTGGTACATAAAATCAGATTATCAAAAATTACTAAATCCTTGGCATTTATAAAGGCCGTAGGTTGCACATAGCAGAAGTACAAAAACCCTAGTACAAATTGTATGGTAGAATAAGTACCGGGGTTTTGCCATTTGCTGTGTCATTCTGCTAATTAAAGACCTGGACTGGAGGGCCAGGTCCCCCTCCCGGAAGTCCTGTGACGATATTAGTCTGGACGAGTACTAAGCCTCTTAGCTGCCACAGGGGATCTAGAACGCTACACCTTGGAACCAATCATGGGCTGACTAAATCCAATCCTCGGGTCCCGCCCACGAGCCGAGGCTCATGGCTTTAACACAAACTACCTCTCCCTTACGTGGATGGCTGCAGGACAAAGATGTCACCGGCGATAGTGCCAGCTGACATCGTGATGGAATGCCCTCTTCAATAGGAAAGTCCTCCAGCCGAATGCCGCGAGATAGATAAATACTGTGCAAGTAGGTAGGCCCCTTTCAGTTCTTCCCTCTTGCTCTTCTCTTTATGTTTCCCTAATTCCCGAGCAGAGTAGTCGAACCGTACGTCCAACCTCGCTCCCGCAATGGCCAAGACGTTCACGCGCGACGAGGTCGCCAAGCACAACACCGAGGACTCGGTCTGGTTCATCGTCGACAGCAAGGTGTACGATGTCAGCGACTTCCTCGACGCGCACCCGGGCGGCGAGACCGTGCTGCGCCAGGTCGCCGGCCAGGACGCGACGGCTGCCTTCTACAACCTGCACCGCCACGAAGTGCTCGCCAAGTACGAGGACCTGCAGATCGGCACCGTCGCCGGCGAGACGCCCACCGTCGTGACGCCGCAGCCCGGCGACCTCTCCCTCGTCCCCTACGCCGAGCCGCTGTGGCTGTCCCCCGTCTTCAAGAACCCCTACTACAACGAGAGCCACCGGAAGCTGCAGAAGGCCATGCGCGTGTTCCACGACAAGTATATCCAGCCCGAGGCCATAGCCCGCGAGGCCGACGGCAAGTATATCAGCCAGGAGCTGGTGGAGCGCATGTCGAAGGTCGGCCTCCTACACATGCGCCTTGGCCCCGGCAAGCACTTGCACGGCGTAGATCTGCTAGACGGCGTCGTGCGCGGCGAGGAGTTCGACTACTTCCACGACCTCGTCATCTGCCAGGAGGGCGTGCGCGCGAGCGCGCGCGGCTTCCAGGATGGGCAATTAGCAGGCATGGTCATTGGCCTGCCGTGCATCATGAACTGGATGAAGGACGAGACGCGGAAGAAGGCGCTGATGGACGAGGTCTTCAGCGGCAAGAAGTACATGTGCCTAGCGATCACGGAGGCGTTCGCCGGCTCCGACGTCGCGGGCCTGCGCACGACCGCCACCAAGACCCCCGACGGCAAGCACTACATCGTCAACGGCACCAAGAAGTGGATCACCAACGGCGTGTACTGCGACTACTTCATCACGGGCGTGCGGACGGACAAGGGGCTGAGCGTCCTGCTGATCGAGCGCGGCGAGGGCGTCGAGACCAAGCCCATCAAAACGTCGTACTCGCCCACGGCCGGCACGTCGTTCATTACGTTCGACAACGTCAAGGTCCCGGTTGAGAACCTGCTCGGCGAGGAGAACAAGGGCATCTACGTGATCCTTAGCAATTTCAACCACGAGCGGTGGAGCATGGCCGCTACGTCTATTCGTGTGTCTAGGATGGTAGTAGAGGAGTGCTTAAAATGGGCGCACCAGCGTATAGTCTTTGGCAAGCGACTGATAGATCAGCCTGTCATCCGGCAAAAGTACGATTTCCCCCAAGCCCTGTCCCCTAATACCCCCGTCCACCCCTCTAATTTTTAATATAACCACTGCCTAGCCAAAGAAGCTAACAATTCCATTTAAACAGGCTCGCCAAGATGATCGCACTAGTTGAAGCAAACCAAGCATGGCTCGAGACCATAACCTACCAAATGTGCAACATGCCCTACAGCGAGCAGTCTAAGCACCTGGGCGGCCCCATCGGCCTTCTCAAGATGAGCATCACGCGGGCCGCGCACGAGATCGCCGACGAATCGGTACAAATCTTCGGCGGCCGCGGTCTTACCCAGTCAGGCATGGGAAGAGTAATCGAGATGTTCCACCGCACCTACAAGTTCGACGCCATATTAGGCGGCGCC
Organism: Nemania abortiva; assembly: GCA_022578505.1. Lineage (NCBI taxonomy): Eukaryota > Fungi > Ascomycota > Sordariomycetes > Xylariales > Xylariaceae > Nemania > Nemania abortiva. The sequence goes on from MU392639.1 coordinate 75,819, forward strand.
GAAGAGGTCCTCGGCGACCTCGGTGTTCGTCAGGCTATGGCGAAGATGCCCAAGAGCGCCAAGTTATAAAACAAGAAACGCCAGAAGGGCAAGGAAGCGTTACGCCAGTAACGGAGTCTACGGCCTCACTATCTAAGTTTGGATGGTAAGGAAAGCGGGATCGTGGGCAAGTCTTACACGTGATGGCGTGTTTAGAAAAGGTTTGAGTCTATAGGCAACCCAAATCTATGTGAGGGAATGGTGTATATAAGGATTCCTCACGCAGTGTGTCGGTTCCTATCTCTCTGGACGATCCTCACAGGAGTACTATAAGCGAGTTGGAAATCAACATTTGTATAGTTCATCGCGCACTAGACAATCATAATTATAGAAGGAGAAATGATCATAACTTATCACAGTCACGTGAATATGAACATCTATATACCAGGATGAATTATGATATAATGTGCCAAAACGTTTAATTAAGCTCACTAAAAACTACCCAGCTACGACACACATATAAACCCCTCCTAACTAATCTATAACAATCAACAATCCACCTAGGTAAGCAACGTTTTCAATTGTTGCCAAATAGCCCCAGTGCCCAAATGGTATCGATACTTGACTCTATTATATCAAGGGGTGCTATCGTTGGACCTCGTGGTGGTAGGGTATATCGTGATATTCCTTATTATACAGACAGACGCCTCAGAAAAATGCTCGTCCATGTTTCAACTTTATGGTTGAAATCCTTGGGTTAAGATCTGGTGAGTCATGATCTGGCGGTTGACCAGAGGTAGGCGTCTGCGTCCTGGATAAGGTCTCTGCGATGCATTATGGCGAGTCGGGCTTCCAGGTCTTGGCGGGCTTGGGCGAATTGCCTGATGATGTGGTTGGTGATGAGATTGATGATGAGTTTGGTGGTGTGGGTGATGTTGTGGATGATGAGCACCGTCTCTGTTGCTAGACTCAACGCCATGCACGACGTCATTGAAATATCTCATTGGGTCTCCTACGACCGTGTGGCTTAACGACTCCCGCTGACGTTTGCTGGTACCACATTCTTCACAGACAATCCACACAACCTTTTCAGACGAGCATCGGCCCCGGCGTATAGCAGTTTTTGCTACGCTCTCGGACCTCGACGTATCCATCCCAAAGGAGGACTGCGATGATATGGACGGAGCCCTAGTTGATCTCCTTCCTACAGACGACGGAACTACGCTTCTAACAGGAGACCACCGTTTGCTCGGTCGGCGTTCGGCGTCCTTGATAGAACCCTTGTCGCTGTCAGTAGCCGGGAGAGATGGAGTGCTCAGTAGTAGAAGTGATCTCCGCTTGTCTTGACCAGCAGTGTCTACTTCATGATCTGGAGTAGTTCGCTTAACTCGACCTTGTTTACCAATTCGAATAAATGGGGCTAGTACAAGGGACAGGCTCGAGAACGCAGTTGTTGCGATGAATGTATGTGTATACGCAAGCTCGGGTTGAGACCAGTCTGCTTTCCCGTCGTAAGAAGACCAGATTGAAGTGGTGACCGCAAGGCCAAGAGGAACACCAAGTCGACTTGTTGTTTGAAGAAGTGAAGCTCCAATTGAGTGGTGTTCTGGAGGTAGCAACGATAGTATATGAAGCTAAACTTGATCAGCTTTCTTCACATTGGCAGTGATGTGCTTTACAAACTTACAGATCCAACATTCATGACCCAGTCCATACCAACAGTGCTTAACATCAGCGAAGGAAATATCCAGAGCAAGTAGTGAGTATCATGACGAAGGAAAACGAGGAATATGTTGCTAAGAAAGAGTGAGGAAGCTGCAAAAGCTAACAAGGCCGTGCCCGGGATTACATGCATGAACAAGCCAACTAGAGGGCTTAGCAATAGCCCAACAAGGGCCTGCGGCAACAACCTGACTGCAACTTCGAAAGAATTGAGATTCTCAAGTTGTTGCATGAACATTGATACCCAGAATAACTGTGAGTAGAATGCCATCGACGCTCCCAAAGTGCAGACGACGACCTATAAATAATCAGCGGGGTTTACGAACAGAATCCGAAGTAACCTACCAACGCCACACCCCAGTTATTCCATATCGAAGGAGGTATCATCGGGCTCTTAGAGACACTCTGCCAGATAATGAAACATCCAAGAAACAACAGCCCCAATGTTAAAAGTAGAATGACTGTGGGTGTCTTCCATGGCTCAGGACCTTCGGGCCCAATAGTCAACGACACAGTGAAGAGCAGAACACCCGTGATCAGCAAAGCCAGTCCAGCCCAGTCAAACTGTAAAAGAGCCGCGATCCCCTTTGGGGCGCCAAGAATAACGATCTGGGGTGCATTGCGATCTGCCCTTATGCGTAACTCTGATTTCTGTAGAGTAACCTCAGGCTCGGGCATATTAGGAACAAATGCCCAGGTAAGGACGGCGATAATTCCAAAAAGCCCACCTAGAGCAATAAAAGGGGCCTTCCAACTTATCTGAAGGGCGAGGCCTCCGGATCCCAAGCCTCCAATAATGGTGGCAGCTGGAGTTCCCATGAAGAAGGATGAGAATACCATGTTTCTCCGACGGGAATTCTCTGGGTACACAAGACTCAGGATTCCCAAGGCGATAGGGATATTGGCTGCGCAGGCAACCCCCGTTAGACCGGAAATAATATCGAGTACAACACCAGTCTGTGAAAATGAAGTGCACGCAGCAAGAAAGGCGAAAGCCGTTAGACTGGCAACAAGAAGCGCCTTGCGAGGAAGCACTGCGCATGTGTCGGCAATATAACCGAACGGTAGGAGGAAAGCACCCGTAGTTAGTCTATAGAATGCAAATTACTATCGAGGTCTAACAGAACGGTAATACCTTGTCACATACCCAGAACTGGCTGTAGACCAGGCCAGCTCAGCCGGGGACATCCTCAGTGACTCTGCAATAGAAGATGTCACGACAACAATAGATCGCTGAAGGAAAACAGGGCTAGCTGCAGCGAGCGCGATCAAGGCAACAAATAGACATTCGTGAAGAAGATTCTTGAGGCATTCAGGTCGACTTCCCGGTGAGAGGCACGATCGTGAGTCATGTGCATCGTCGTTAAGGCACACATCATGTAGATCACCAGGAGGTGACTCCAATGGCGACCGGCCGTATACCCAGGGCTCCTTGTCGGGCGACATGGTTCGTAGCTGAAAGGATCATAAGACAACGGTAAAACGAAGAAAATGGTAGAGCCCGTGGGCCGATACCGTACGGAAAGCAGCAATTAGACGATAGAAGCAGGTTAGTTGATTGGATTGTTGAGCATCTCGGAGGGGACCAGTTGATTGCCTATCGTGGAGAGAGGTAGGACAAGTGTGATAGAAGATTAGGAACAGCAATTAGACTGTCGATGCAGCGAACCGAAAAGGAGATTATCCGGGTAGTACCTGAGGGAATGAATATCTTTTGGGGGAGTGCTTGCCTGTTTGATCCCATAGTAAACATGATCGGGACCCAGGGCAACACATGATCCAGCTTCATAGCTTCCTGCGGCGCCTTGATCAGGAGAAAGGAAGAAAGGGCAGTACGACCTAGATTCCATCTCTCCTTACCTCTTATGAATGGTTGTTGTACTTAGGTCCCAGTTCCCCTGTCTAGATAGGTAAAGCCAAAAGAAACTCAACGTGCAGAGCTCCAGCATACCGATAATTGAGAGCACGGCAATTGCGCCCTTCCAAATTACGAGGACCGAATCCGATTCCAAGCACCAGCCTTTCGAGACTAAGGCCTTCATTAAGATGAGGAAGGGCGGCAAGCTGTTGGGTAGTATGCTGGGAATCGCGTTCTTAGTTAAGCCTAGAGCTGCGATGGCCCCCGACATCGCCATGAAGGCGTTCTTTCCGAATACCACCACTACAGCGAACAGTCCTACTAGTACCGGCTCCGTCCCTTGCTTCCCTCTTCAAGACCCGGACTGTTGTATCGTTCACGCAGTCTGCGAGTGCAATAATGGTTGGTGCTTGCTACCCGTATTCCAGACCTTTCCAATGCAACTACTAACGGTCCTTCTAGGCACCTTCATCGCCATCAACGAGCAATACGGTGCTACAAGCCTCTGCAACCCACCCGGCGCTTTCGTGTATGGGGACGACATCGGCTCAGTTCCTGGATGGTGTTGCTAGGCGGTCATGCCGGGGCGCATGTGGTTCAATGTCGGTATATAAGTAATCAGAACATGTTTTGCGTATATCGACTGTTATGCTCATCCCTATACAACATAGTTTGGCACCCTCGCTGCAGCCGGGATGATATCGAGAGGAGCAATCATGGGGCCATTTCGAGTACACAATGCCTCTATTATTAGGAGACATCACTTAACGTTACATTGCCTTTGCGGCGTAATGCTACAAAATAAGCTTCTCTCGATTCCTACACGTCTGTTCAGTATTGGGGGATATGTGGTGACAGACATATGACAGTAAACCTACATTTCGAGACGACTCCGGCTTCTCACGGTGGACTTTCCCAAACATCTTCCTGAGCTTCAGCTCCAAGTCTTTATCTTCTGATCCTTGGTAGAATTTGCAAACAAAATGGCCTCCGGTCCGAAGTGTGTCGCTTGCAAACTGCAATGCAGCTAGACAGAGATCCTAGATAGCCATATTAGCAAGTCGATAATAAGCTGAGAGGTGTGCTTCAACGAATCTAGCGTGAAGGTATGCAACTAACCATACTACCTGCGTGATCGCGGAAACTCATGCCACTCGTGTTCATCATCCTATGATAAGGGTTACTTAAAGTGTTGCTGGAGAAGCCGGACGTTTGTAACCAGGGAGCTGACATGTCGCTAAGAACCACCTGGAAGTTGTTAACGGGGAAGTACGGGGTTTGAAGAATATAGAGTGCGGGCTCATACATCGACGAGTTTTCCGTCATCTAGGCTAGTCTCGTGATCAGAGTCGACAGATTCCGCCCGCTCAGTGTCGATATAGCTAGGCTTGTCGGTGACGACGACCTCCTCGTCCTCAGGGGCCTCGACTTCTCGGGTTGGGGTACTTCTCCGTTGCACAAACTCAACGAGGTACTCCTTTACCATGTTTTGCACGAGCGGTGACAAGAAGTCCCCTTGAATAGTAGACACTCCCTTGGGCGGCTGCGCTGGAATAAGGTCGATCCCAACGACACGACCATTGGGCTTTGTTCGTTCCACGGCAACCTGTACGGGATCAATAACGCAGATGGCTTAGCGCGGTAGGGGACTCTTCTTACCTGAGACCAGCTTCCAGGTGCGTAGCCCTTTGGTCCTTCAGCATTGAATCTGGCAGGGGTTTCCATGACTTACGAGATCAATGATCGTCTGGCCCCTTTTGAATAGTTTATATTTGGAATCCATCTGTTCAAGAAATGATTCTAAGTGTGTGCACGTGAGTTCGCGTTGGAGGCTGACGTACTTCAAGCAGCTTAAACGCGGCACGACTCTTCAAGCCCTGCACCTTCGCCTCGCGAGCAAAGAAGTCCTTTCCCTGACGTTGCTTCCACCTTGAATTCGACGAGGACCACCGCGCGCAGGTATAGGTGATTGGGACATGATGACTAGGAACCGAGCTCTGCTGTGTGAAGGGTGCTTGACAGGCCGCAATTGCAGCAGGCCGCGCAAGCTTCCCATAGCGAGGCGCTACAGCATGCACCAACGGCCGCATAGCAGAATAATCAAGGCCAAACGGAAGTTGGTCTGTCCATAGCAATAAGACAACAAGAAGGACGTGAAGAATGGCTTGAGAATTGCGGAACTGCTAAGCTAAGATTTTACTGCGCTCTACAAAGTACCTACCTACCTATAGGTTAGCTAGGTACCTAGGTAGGTAGTTATAAGGGTACCTAGGTAGGTACCTTACCTATGTACCTTACCTATGTACCTGCTAGGCATTCGAAGCTAATTCTCAGGGCATTGTATGAGGTCCGTGCGCTATACCCCACCGGTATCTAGAGACTACCTCCTGTCTCTTCTACGATGCACCACCGCGTTGTGATAACAGCTATTTGTAATTGAAGACCAACCTTCCTCGGCCATGGATTACTATTCATCTGTTTCCTTGACCTGAAGAGTTTGTGGGAGAACTACCTAGGTAGTTTGTGATCATCGCTCAAAGGAATCCATAGACTGTAGTGGAATCAACAGGGGGGTACCACGATCCCTCTTCAACTGGAATGTCTGTGTGTGTCATTTTCATAAGTACGCCCACCTCCTCAGCCGCTCTGCACAGTCTCCAATACTCCGCTCGGTACCCATCCTCTTTGCAAAACCAAGACGGACCATCGTGATTAATGAAAATCCTCTTAAGAGAAGGCAGCTTAGATTTCTTGATAGCTGCGAGATTATGAAACAGGGCCTTGAGAGCCTTTTCATCGTCGTCCATCGCCCTTGATTGTAACGTCAGCTCGGAAACTGAAGAAGGCACGAGATCGCAAACTAATGGTTCATTTTCGCACGCTCCCAAACTATCGTTGGCTACAACGTCTTGCAATTTAGCCCTTTGAATATTGCCAAATGTAAACTGGAGGGGAAGGGTGAGCTTCTGCAAACGTTTGAAACCGCGAGTCGACGCTCCGCCGGGATGAACAAAGGCGCGCCACAGCGCGGCCGATGTCGAAAGGGATAACTCCTCGAGGTGATGCCCTACTTCGGCCTCAATTGCCATAACAAATTGGCGACAATCCCAGTCCCCTAGAAATTTGCGGCTATACCTTTCCCCTCTTCTGTCAAGTCCTCCTTGCGAATGATGGTACCAAAGTACCTTAAGACGTGGAGTGCACCTGAGCAATGCCCTAATAGCCGCCTCATCGAAATAGGCGTGTCGAAGATGAACGGTTTCAAGCGCCTCGCCATACCGGAAGTAAGGCTCGTTGGGCACTGACATCGAGAATATGGAAACGCAATCTTGACCCATGAACTGGCTCACATTGGGCAAGTCTAGGAAGAGTCCCACTTCGTTCAAATTGTCATTGGGTCGGGAAAACATATGGTGAAATGTGGTAACTTGGGCTAGGCTGCGTTCGTCCAATACGGAATTCGGCTTCTTTGCTTCGCTAACGATAACTTCAAGCAGCTTCTTAGCGTCTTCCTGCGGATTCCAGTCTAATTGTAACGTCAGACGCCTGACGTTGGGCAGAAGCGTCATAAGAAAAGCAACAGCGTTTTGCATATAGTGGGTGACTAAAGCATAATCTTTTTTAATTTGTGCATAGAACGCTTTCCAGTCCAAACCTGCCTTTGTTAGGTATGGGGAACGGGCAAATAGCGCGGTTAGCGGCCCTTCATCATCGGCATCTGGTAAATCTCGAGGGAGGTTAGGATCTCGAGGGAGATTATGATCTCGAGGGAGGTTAGGATCTTGAGGGAGGTTAGGATCCCGAGCAAAGGCTGGATATCTCAAGGTGGCCTGTTCAATATAACGTGCCACACGGGGTTCCTTCGCAATGAGCGTGATGAGCTCCAACGGCCCAAATTCCTCTTTATCAAACTCTTTCGTATGGAACATAACATCCGTGAATTCCCGCTTGAGCGAGTTATGGTCTTTGATATACGGCGTGCAGAGTGTGTGGAGTGTCTTGCAGGTCAATGCCAGGCTCTCGAATCCATCTGGTAAGGTATGTTCGATAATTCCGCACAACATTTCGTTGGGCAAACCCATGAAAGTTGCTGTGGCCATGGCTATGGGAATAGAGTTCAAATACTAGGGGAAATGTGCCCTCACGATGAACTGCCAATTTGGAAACCTGGCGATGGTGGCGACAGTGAAAAACACAGAGACCCAACCCGGGTACGGAATGTTTTGTTTATTGATCAAGCAAAGTCGTAAGCTGTTTACTTCATTTGTCATTTGCCCTTTTGGATTCTAGTGCGTGCAGTTACGTATCACATAGTTAGCGCTGCCTACTTGTGCAAGGGACTATGTGAGTCGTCACATGGCTGACTTTGGAGAAGGCTATTCGCTACACAGCCCCTAGTTATCCCTAGGTCCGGTCTGGGCCTAACCTAGGACCAACCACGGCCTTCAGATTAAGATTACGAGCAGAAATGCTATCAGTAAGGGGTCTGTATCCCATTAGGTTGTGCTTCCCCTGTATAGCGGATGTTTTGACATCTAGAACAACTCAACTTAATTTCTAGGTGATCCCTGGAAACTCTCATATACTACAAGGTGAAAGATGGTACGAAGTAGGAGCGCTGCAGAATCACCAAATATCAAGATAATAAAAACCCCGGTAACAATTGCTGGTCCTACAGCAGGCCGGTGGCAGTTCCGGGCCATAACAGAATTGCTTTGTTTTTTAAAACTGGGGTATACAAACAACAAGGTGGTTATTTTATGCCAGTATGTAAGAGAGTGCCTAGAAAACTGTAACCTTTGATTGATACTACTGTGGAATTGAACAATGGTTTTGTTTAGAACAGTCCAAGATCGTTGGCGTTGATACTAGCATATATAAGACCACAATTCTAACACTTACAGCTATTAGTCACAAACACACAATAATTTAACTACGGTATTAGAATCTTTCATTAATTTTTTTTTTTGAAAACCCCCAGCACTTTACATACGATTTGACCTTGACTTCCCGCGAAAAAAATCAGCCACAATGCCAGTTACCATTTACCTCGTCCGCCATGCAGAGACCATTTCCAACGTAACAGGAGACGGCAGTCACCACGACCCAGGGCTAACCGAGCTCGGCCAACAGCAGAGCGCGGAGCTTGGGGCCGCGTTTGCGAGGTTAGGCCATATTGACATGATTTTTACCTCACCTATGCAGCGAGCAATCCAGACGACATTAGGGGCGTTCCCAAAATACACGGAGCGATTTATCCTCTTGCCCGAATTGCAAGAACGCGGCAAAGCGCCATGCGCACAGTGTGATATTGGCAGCCATCCGGGTGTGCTCTTGGCGAAATACGGTGAGACTCGCCTGGACTTTTCTCACATGACGGAAGAGTGGACAAACAAAGGTCCTGGTAGCTTCTACGCGCCGAGCAATGCTCTTGAGCGCGCTAGGGCTGCGAGACAGTTAATTCGAGAGATGGTGAAGCCATTTGAGGGTACGGACGCCCGAATAGTGGTCGTTACTCACGGCAGGTTTATTCAATTTCTGACCCAATCATTCGTAGTTTACGGAAACGCTCAAGGGCGCCCTTATCATTTTGCTCCGGCGGATGAGAGCGATACTGAGGCAAAGTTAGTCAAAGACTACCTAGTAGACGATGATGATATCTTACTGGAATGATTTCCATATTGCCCTCTTCTTTCTTTTATAGCTAAGCTAGAAGTTGAAGAGATTTTGTCGCATAGATGAAGCACGGGGATTCGGTGCTGGTCACGTGTAGAATTTTGAAAATAAATTCCTTTCCCTTTAATCTCTCTTTTGTGCAAGATTTATTTTAAAAATTTAATATTGTAGAAACTATGCTGTAGAAATAAGTTCTAGGCTAGGTAGCCTACTCGGGTTAGGTAGTATCTGAGGCCGTTAACTCCGGGCGATCGTAAATGCTAAGTAGGTACTTTTTTGTTAGCACCTATATTACCTACCTCTAGGTAGGTAGAGCTAGGCGCCTTCTATAGTGATATCGTGAGGAGGTAGTCGCTATACAACCACTGTAGTATTCTCCTAGCGGTAGAAGTAGGTTAATCAGGGATTTTCGCGTGTTAAGTTGACTTTTACAATGTCGTAGAAACGCCACGATTTTGTTCCCCACCCGGGGTCTTCGAAGATGCCGAGATGTGGATTGACTCTGGTCCAAGCAAGTGAGATGAGCATCCATTGGCTTCAGCGATTTCAAATCCCGACGTCTCTTGAGGCTGAGTAGGAATGGCGCCGATTCTTTCCACATCTCATTCATAAGTGAGATTCATCAATCTCAACCGACCGTCTCTTTCTGCGTCTCATCATCGCCAACAACCCCGACTTGGACCCCGGGTGCTTACATTTTTGCAAGGGCTTACCTACCGCCTTTATAAGGCGGCAACAGTAAATCGCAAAAATGGCGAAAACAAAGAAGACCAGGACGTTCCCCGTGCCCACAACCACACGGCCCTACAATGCGCTCTACGTAGCGATATTCGCCGTCGCGTCGGTGTACGCGGGATGGCTCATGCGCGTGGAGACCGGGATCAAGGGGATCCCGGTGAATTTCGTCGAGCAGGTCGAGGCGAGGGTCTACCCGGACGGCACGCCGATGCGGACGCGCTACACCGGCATCGAGGCGGTCGACTCCGGGCTCCTGTTTCTCGTCGCCGCGTTCGTCGCCGGGCCGCTCGGCTGGGACGAGGGCGTCCGCGTGCAGCAGCTGCACTTCCTGGTGCAGTTCTTCGCCGTCATCGCCGTATGGAACGTCGAGGCGTGCCGCACACGGAACTCGTGGAAACTTATCAGCTTGTGAGTGCTAATCTGCAACTATTATGATGCAACGGAGCTTCCTCCCGCGAGTGCTATACCTATATACTTTTACATAAATCTGATGAGTATAGCTGCGAAATAAGCCGATCGTTCCGCTGACCATGTCTCTAGCACCGGGCTCTTCGTCCTCTTCTACCAAACCATAGCCGGCGCAGCCATCATCCCGCTGTACTACCTCTCGTACGTGCTGATCTCAAAACCAGACGCGTACTACGTCGACGGGCGCTACGTAGATCTCCCGTATGCACGCAGTCTGCTCTTCAGCATCAGCATCGGGTATCTGCTCCCAACGCTCGCAATGTACGTGCCCACTCTGATCGCACCATATGCGCCTCACCTACTGGCGTATATTCCCGATCAGCAGCTCGGAACGTACATACCTACTCAGCTCGCACCGTTCGTGCCCGGCTTACTCTCAATAAACGTCCACGACGCGCTCGCACCGTGGGTCCTCAATCTCGGCGCCCCAACGACCGAGTTCCTAGTCTTCCTCTGGCAGCCCTCCCCCGGCTTCGTGAACATGCTTCTCTTCGGCGCCTCGCTCGTGATCCCCGCCACGCGGTCCCGGCACGCCAAGGCGCCCGAAGACGTCAAGCATCTGAAGGTCGTGTACAAGGCCGCAGGCGTCGTGTGCGCCATCAACCACCTCGCGACGCTGTACATCTGCGCCACGGCCGCGAGCCCGCAGCTCAGCCTCGCGTACGTGTTCCTGCCGGACCGCGCCACCTGGACGCAGAGCACCACCGCCGGCCTGCACTACATCTTCCAGGTCGACTGGTGGGGCTGCTTCGTGCCCACGCTGCTCTGGGCCTGGATCGCCGTGTATGACGTCCATCGCCTGCTCTTGGGCAGTGCCGGCGCCGCGCAGCTCGTGAAGTGGGCGATGTATATCGTCGGCCTGACGGTTGCGTTGGGTCCCGGAGGCATGCTTGCGGTTGTTTGGAGCTGGAGGGAGGATCGTCTGGTTATGATTGAGTCTGGCGTAAGGGGTACTGTCCAGAAGCCAAAGACCGAATAAGCTTTGACCTTGGTGGCTGTTCGCTCATTGTCCAGTCTTATTGGCTGGGATCTATCTAGGTGGCGTAAATCCTAGGATACAGTCCAGGACGTAAGAGTTATAGTTTAGAATAATATTATTGGAAGGCAAGTGGTTGAGCAATGGAAATGCTTCAAGGCGAGTAATCACAAATCTTACCTTTGAGCACGAGGATAGTCTCGGCGGCGTCATCCGTACGCAACTCCAAATATTTTAGCGTTTAGAACAGAATGTATTCATACCCCATGATTTTACACGATAATGCAAACAAGCCCAAACCGAACTCCTATCCCTACAACCGTGGTCCGACCATGCGCACTTGAGTACAAAGCAACCCATATCATGCTCAATCCAGACCCGAACACCATGTCAATGCAAAATCAATAGCCTCTTTCCATGCCTGCAACCGTATCCGCTCATAATCATGACCAACTCGGGCTTACGCGAGGAAACTAGCACCCACGCCCCGGCGGTCTCGTTTAAGCGGGGAGAACGACTTAGCACCTGCAAAGGCGTTTTTCTGGCCGCCCAGTGGTGCCTTAGTTCTCTTGGCCCCGAGTTGGATCTTGGCTGGCTGCTTCCTAGCAGCCGGCGCCTCACCATCGTCTTCATCGAACAGTGTCTTGGTAGACCCAAGTACTTTGCGCTTCTTTTTCTTGGGTATCTCCCCGTTTAGGCTTGAATCATTACTCTCGTCCTGCGAGACGGCAAGATTGAACTTAACAGTCGTTGTCTTCTCTGCAGGTTCGGTATTTCCAGTCTCTGTATCATTTCCCGACTGTGTGGACTTAGCAGCTTCAGAGACTACCTCAAGGCTGCTCTTTGATTTGAGTATCTTCTTCGGAGCTTTCTTGGTCAGAGCATTCTTCTTGGCCGAAGGTGCGTCTCCTAGGACCTTCTTGGGCCTACCACGGCTCTTAAGTACTACTTGGGGCTCCTCGGTCTCTGTGCTCTTGGTCGTAGCCGGTTCGGCTTCGGTAGGAGCGGCAGCTGCCGATGATTCAGCTACTGTAGATGGCGCAGCCTCAGATAGTTGTGACGCCGATTGTGGACCAAGAATAGAATCCTCCAAGACCCCTTCATCTACGTTCGAAGCCTCATCGCTCATACTCGTATTCTTGGCGCGATTTAGGAACGGTGTTATGGAGAATGCAGACTTCTCACCAACAATCGTAGGTTCAAAAACAACAGCCTTCTTCATTGGCCGTCGTGTCTTTCCCGCATCTTCCGCACTGGGTGTCTGAATCTCAATGTTCGTAAACTCGCCCGTGGTTTCTTGGGCCTTCCTCTTACGGAAGGCTTGGGTCTTGCCGGCTAGTTTCGTGGTATCTTCATTGCCAGATGAGCGAGCCTGCTCTTTCTGGGCCTTACGTAGTTCGGCTTGGGTGTTCTTGAGTTCTTCCTGCATCGCTCGGTATTTTATTTTTGCCTTCTCAAGCTTCTTTTCGAATTGTTCGTTTCGCCCTTCAAGTTCGGCAGTGGCTGTTTGATATTTCTGGTGGCGCTTTTCAATCTCTCCCTGAAGCGCCGCGACGTGTTCCTCCGATTCTTTGAGCTGGGCGCGAAGCTCAGCTTCGGCAGAACTGTGATTCCCGTTTTGTTGCGACTTCTTCGAGGCGCGTTGGGCATTCTGTAACTCTTCATCCAACCTTTCTCTTTCTTCCTTTTCCTCTCTTAGCTGCCGCTGAGCGTCATGTAGTTTCTTTCGAAGATCTGCTTCCAATTCCCGAGTGTTATCTTGATCTTGCAAGGTCATTGCATGGGTCCGTATCCTCTGCTCGAGCTGGTCTTCCAATCTTTCGCGTTCGGCTCGTTCGGCAGTTAAATTCTTCTCCGTCTCGCGTAGTTTCTTACGTAACTCATCCTCAACCCGATCGTTGCTTTCGCGGTTTTGCAACGCTCGTCTCGTCGCCTTCTTCTCGTTTGCCAGCTCGACTTCAAGGGTGTTGACTTGACGTTCTAGGGAAAGCTTTTCAGCAAGAATTGTTTGCTGATGGTTGACTTGGGATCGCAGGTGCTCGATTTCAGGCTTCAGATTAGCCAGTTCACGGGTCAGGGCCAGTTTCTCCGAGAGAACGTTGGCAGAGTTTTCGTTCATGTTATTCATTGATTCGAGCTCCGCCTGCGTACCGAAGTCAGTCCTGTCAACGTTCTTGCCATTTTCCCGTTTAATAGGAATATCCCTAATTCTCACCTTGAGATTTGAGTATTCTCGCTCTTGTTTACGTAGCTGCTCTTCTTGGGAGCGGACCAGTGCAATCTTGGCTTGGATCTGACTGTTGAGGTTGTCACAGCGGGAGACAAGTTTCGCGTTTGTGTTGTTGTTGAGGTCGACTTGGTCTCGTAGAGCGGTGTTTTCATCCCGGAGCAATAGGATTCGTACTCGTAGCCGGCGGACGTCCTCGTCCTTGACTAGAATATCGGACTCGTACCCGTTCTTCTGGTGCTTCAATTCGAGGTCGTGGAGCACCTGGGTACGTTGAGCACGCTGAGCAAGTTCAATATCAGTTAGCTGAAACGTTCCTAGGTATCCAATTCAAGCGTCGTTATTGGAGGCCTACCTTTTCACCGTCCATCTTGCCTTGCTGCTCGCGGGCCACGGCGGCCTTTGTAATCCTGCCCATCGGGACAGTCTAGACGCGCTACAAGCTCAAGGAATCAATAGCAGATGGAGTGTTGTGCTGTGAAATAGCTCCGAGGGCTCAATTGAAGGAATTTTGGTGTTGTTTAATTCCCAATGTAATAGTTGTCGAGATATAGCTCCAGCCAGAATACCTAGTCGAAGTTCAACCCAGATGTATGATGTATGGGTGGAATGACGGAGAGTATGGACGTGTTTTGTGGGGGTACATAATGAAGGTCAACAAAGTACCAACTTCGGCTTAGTGCAGGTCTGTGCGAGTACCTAGTGGGGCTGGCTGCCAAGCTGTGGCTCAAAGGTGGCTCAAGCTTCGAAGCTGACGTATGCCATGGATGTACCCAGCTAACTGCAATGCCTGCACCATTGCCCTGAAAACTGTTAAGCCACAGAAGCTACCTTAGGTACCTATGTGCTATATCCCTGTACCTACCTCCTGCTAACACAGTCTCAATTGAGGACACCTGTGACATTTGGCGACATCAACATCAACGACAATTACATCTGTCTGCGCCTTTCTCAACTTGCCATTGCCCTATCCGATGTTCGCGTCGAGGCAGTTGACCTTCTTTTATTTCTAACTGCACTGCCAATTCAGTTTTCTTGTCTGTTCTTTCCTCCGACGTCAACATGCGCTGGTTGCCGGCCCTCCTCTCCATTGTCGCCCTTCCTCTCGGGTCCTTCGCTGCCAAGTCTTCCTCGGCCGACCGCTTCCAGACATTCCACACCCAGGCGGTGTCCTCGTCGCCGTTGAAGCTCGCCGATGCCAGCTATAAGAAGCTTACGTCCGCGCCCCGCGACTACTCCGTTGCCGTTCTCCTGACAGCCCTGGACGCCAAGTATGGCTGTCAGCTCTGCGGCATGTTCCAGCCCGAGTGGGATATTCTCGGCAAGAGCTGGATTAAGGGTGACAAGAACGGCGAATCGCGCCTGATTCTTAGCACTCTCGATTTTAGCGATGGGCGGGAAACTTTCATGTCGGTTAGTGCACCTCTGTAGAGCAACTTCGGAAGAGACGAAGAAATACCTGTAGTTAGCTAACCATGCGACACCTTTCATAGCTTAGTCTGCAAACCGCACCGGTGCTCCTGCTCTTCCAGCCCACCACCGGGCCTCATGCCGTTCCTAACTCCGAGCCCCTTCGATACGACTTCACAAGCGGGTATGTATATCTGATACCATGGAACACGTCGGTCTTATTCGGTTAATAACAATGCAACTTCTAGCGCACCGACTGCTGAGCAAGTTCACGACTGGCTAGCCCGCCATCTCCCTGGCCGACCTCATCCCTCTGTGTACCGGCCAGTAAACTATGCTCGCTGGGTTGTGACGATTGTCTCTCTCCTTGGCGCTGCAGGCGTTATCTTCAAACTGGCACCATATCTTCTACCTATCGTCAAGAGTCGCAACGTATGGGCGGGCCTGAGCTTGATCGGCATTCTCCTTTTTACCAGTGGCCATATGTTCAACCAGATTCGCAAAGTACCCTACGTGGCGGGAGACGGTCGTGGTGGCATCAGTTATTTCGCTGGTGGATTCCAGAGCCAATACGGGCTTGAGACGCAGATCATCGCTTTTATCTGTAAGCTTCCGGCGTAATCCTCTCAACCGACGCTCCTTGCTAATTATTCATAGATGGTCTTCTGTCTTTTGCCACGATATCGCTTGCCCTGAAGGCCCCAAGGACTCAAGATACACACGTGCAGCAGATCATGGTCATTGCATGGGGTATTGTTTTGACTATCATGTACAGCTATCTGCTCTCTATTTTCCGAGTCAAGAACGGAGGATACCCTTTCAGACTTCCTCCCTTCATGTAAGTTAACAAAATGTATATATGGAGAAAGGAGATCCAGCTGTATGTTGTACTAGGGCATACCAGGGCCAGCTCTACTTGCGATGGACTTAAAAGAGGATTTCTTATCAAGGAAATAGAAAAAATGGAATACCCAATGAAACAAGAAACGGCCGATATGCTTCCATGATTGCCACTACCAAGACAGGTCAACAGAGCACAGATCATCGTATCTATCTGCCCCAAATCGGCCCTATTGAAGCCGACACAGGGCTTACGCAGCCTCGCAACTCCTCCGACCTCCATTACGTCGTTCATCATGAGGCGAATGGTGGATCATCTTGGCCGTAGAACACAACGCTATCTCGGCACTGATTACCCGTTTTTCGGTAACCCAAGGCGAATCCTAATAAGATAGCCTCGCTAATGTGATTCAATTTATTCCGAGATTCGAGCATCAGCCTTCGCAGCAGCGAGTGGGTCGTAGATACGGTAAATGCTACGACCCTTTTGAGAAAGCCTATGAGACCTAATTCCGTTCTCACCTCACCCCCATTCTTTCCTATTCTCACCCTTTCTAGTATTTAGCTCTCCAACAGACAATCATAGATTCCATCTATCGCGCGGAATTATCACATATCCGAGTCTTTACTACTCCTATGCGGGAAACCGTCTCGCCAATCTATCTTACCTGGATACCTGTCACGGGAGCCCTTCGGCTCGCCGTTCCGAATGGTGGACAGGGCGGTGCATAAGAAGCTTGACCACAGCCATCGCATGCCGCTCATTTCTACATAGAGCTCTGGGCATCCCGAAGTACATTCAAGGCCATCTTTGCTCCGGCTTTTGGAGGTTTAGCCGGTGTGCCGATCATTTCTGGATGCAAACAGCGCGTGCGGCTAAATGGGAAGCTCTCGATGTCGAGCTCTGAATGGACTTACCTCAGCTGTTTCAAATAACGAGGAATTTAGGCAAACAAAAGGGCCACTCAGTGAACCCCCCGTCCGTCTCTGCTGCTTATTCGTGAAATTGCGCCTGCGGCTGTCCAGCCACTGGGTTACTCCGGGGTACGTGCCTGGGCCGGAATAATTTATATTGAACGACTTTGGACGTAAACTGGGGAAGCCTTGGCATTACCCAACCCTTTGATCCCTTTGGAGACTCTCGTTGATGCTACTCGCCACCACTGCCTGTTCTCACGGTAAGTAGACTGAGGATTACCTTTCGAATAGCCGATTCGACATATACTTATTCCGGACTCCTACGCCTCATCGATCCTCGTCGGCAAGAGGTACACAGCGTCCAGTGGCGAGGCGTCGCCAAGCTTGGAATATGCAAAAAAGGGGTTATGTGGGCATTGGAAAAAGCCAAGCCATGGGGTCTAGTTACATCGCATGGTGAAGATATATTGGGTGATTAACGTGCTCAGAAGGGATCTTCCCCCACGCATATTGTGTAGGCCCGAAGCGGCGGTCATGCCAATAGGAAGTACAATGCGTATATGGCAAGGCATATACCACGGAGTCTAGCCAGGCCATGAATATAGCGCGCTTGGCAAATTGCCGCCTTGCATTTTCCGTGGCGGAATTAGCTGCGGCAGCGTCTCTTCGGAGGCTAACTACCGAGTACGTATCGTGACCACGGTTGCCGGGCCTGGTTCCTTATTGCACAGGAGTAAGGTCGAGCTGTGTGGCCCTTTCATGGAACGGTATAAGAAGTGGCGGACCGCCTCCTCGGCAATGTCTTGGTTCTCGTCCTCGTCACACTCACTCACACGCGATCACCAGCTATCACTAGGGTCTCAGCAAAAATGAAGGCGGATATTGCAGCAGTTCTCTTGGCAACGGGTGCCCTCGCCGCCCCGTCGGAAAGGCGTGCAGCGCCGTGCTCGTCGGCCGTCACCCTGGACGCGAGCACCAACGTCTGGTCGAAGTACAAGCTACACCCCAACAGCTTCTACCGTTCTGAAGTCAACAAGGCTGTCGAGGCCATAACCGACTCCTCGCTCAAGACCTCAGCCGCCAAGGTTGCCGACGTCGGTAGCTTCCTGTGGCTGTAAGCTTTTTCCTCCAAGTATCAATACTCCCATATGAACTGGTAACTGACCCGGGCGCAGCGACACCATCGCGAACATTGCCAAGTTCGACGCGGCCATCGCCGACCTGCCCTGCGAGAACATCCTGGGTCTCGTGATCTACGACTTGCCCGGCCGTGATTGCGCCGCCAAGGCCTCCAACGGTGAACTCGCCTACAGTGAGATCAGCAAATACAAGACCGAGTACATTGACCGTAAGCGAGATAATTCCCCTCCCCCCCTCCCAAGCTTTTTTTTTACCCTAGGGAACATTATAACTGACAAAGAACACAGCCATCGTCGCCAAGCTAAAGGCGAACCCCAACTACGCCTTCGCGCTGATCATCGAGCCCGACTCGCTCCCCAACCTGGTCACCAACGCGGACCTGCAGACCTGCAAGGACAGCAAGAGCGCCTACGAGGAGGGCGTGGCCTACGCGCTCAAGAGCCTCAACCTGCCCAACGTGGTCATGTACGTGGACGCGGGCCACGGCGGCTGGCTGGGCTGGGACGCGAACCTGAAGCCCGGCGCGGAGGAGCTGGCCAAGGTGTACAAGAACGCGGGCAGCCCGAAGCAGGTGCGTGGCTTCGCGACCAACATCGCGGGCTGGAACGCGTGGGACCTGTCGCCGGGCGAGTTCTCGTCGGCCAGCGACGCCAAGTACAACTCGTGCCAGAACGAGCGGACGTACGTCGAGAAGTTCGGCGCGGCGCTCAAGACGGCCGGCTTCCCCAACCACGCCATCGTCGACACGGGCCGCAACGCCGTCACCGGCCTGCGCGAGGAGTGGGGCAACTGGTGCAATGTCAACGGCGCCGGCTTCGGTGTCCGCCCGACCGGCTCCACGGGCTACGAGCTCGCCGACGCGTTCGTCTGGGGCAAGCCTGGTGGTGAGTCTGATGGAACCAGCGACGAGGGCGCCACGCGCTACGACTCGTTCTGCGGCAAGCCCGATGCCTTCAAGCCCTCGCCCGAGGCTGGTGAGTGGAACCAGGCCTACTTCGAGATGCTGCTCAAGAACGCCGAGCCTGCGTTCTAAGTCAATTCTTTCATCCAACCTCCATCTGCCCATCTGCCCATCAATCAATCAACCAACAAACCTCAAACAACTCAAGAATAA
The DNA here is from genome assembly GCA_022578505.1 of Nemania abortiva. Classification (NCBI taxonomy): domain Eukaryota; kingdom Fungi; phylum Ascomycota; class Sordariomycetes; order Xylariales; family Xylariaceae; genus Nemania; species Nemania abortiva. The sequence continues at coordinate 94,885 of MU392639.1, forward strand.
AGTCGCTCGCTCTCGCGCTAGGTCTATTGGGGAAAAGGAGATGATCCGTTGAATGGTTGCGTCGAGCTCCCCGAGGTAGCCATGCATGGTCCATTGATGAACACTTGCTTTTGGGCCTGCTCCTTCTGTCATTCTCATCCAAGTGTAGATAGCTTTCGCAGTATATATATGAGTTTCTCTTCCTCTTGATGTTGCCCATTTCATCTGTGATATGGTTAATTGAGTTGCATACGTCTATGTACTAAATGGGGCTATTTAGCTAACGATATTGTTCTAGTCTTACATGTATTAGAAATTGTTGATTTTGAATTGCCAAATGAGCCAATCACGAACGGAGCCTACCGTTGAATAGCGGTCAACATTGGCGAATGTACACCTCTTAAGTGTGAAGTTTGATCTCAATTATATTTCGCGAGACAACATGGCATAATAGGACGCGCTAATGTCATCTAATCGAGTGTCTTCAGTAAGTCCAAATTCTGTTTAAAAACCTGACAGGTTATCTCCAATTAGGTGGTCCTTTCAGTACCCAATCTTCGATGCCTTATCTTCTCATGTGTCAGACCCCATCCCTGACGCGCATACGTGTGTATGCTGTACCCAGACGCCCTATAATACCTCAGGGCCGCCTTACCTCCGCAAGTAGGGAGATGCAGCTTCTCTTTCGACTCAAATGAGCTTACTAAAAAGTTCTTCTCGCTCCTCTTTGAATTGCGGAAGTCCTAAAAAGTCTATTTAGAACACCGTCTGATAACATAAGCGGGCTTCAGCGACTAACAGCCTCTAGGGGTATCCGGTAAACCATGCTACTACTCCACCACCTCTAGGCGACCTAACCTGACCGCGACAATGAGCAACGTTAACCAGCTGATGCACCCAGACAGCATAGAAATAGGGATAAGGGGAAAGAAGCCGCAATCACCATTCCTCGCGCGACTGAAGCATTTCACATGGGCCAATTTCACGCTGCCCATGTCGACGGGCGGCCTCGCCCTGTTACTGGCGGATGAGACTCAGGGCTTCACGTTCCGCGGGCTGCAGACGATCGGGAAAGTCGTCTACGTCCTCGACCTTGTTATATTCACGCTTGTCGCTTCGGCCATCACGTACCGCTTCGTCAAGTTCCCGGGCACGCTGAAGAAGTCCGTTGTCCATCCTACCGAGGGACTCTTCTTAGGAACCTCAACTCTTAGTCTGGCTTCAATTATAAGCGGAATCGCAAAATAGTACGTATTTCCAAGCGTCATTTCTTTCGCGATTAAGTAAGACATGTTGCTGCTCACGCGCCATGCCCCGGCAATGCCCTCACGTGTATAAGCGGCGGGTTCTAACTCTACATTCATATAGTGGCATCCCGTCTTGCGGCCCGTGGCTCATTGTAGTCTACCGGATTTTGTTCTGGATTTATTTCGCCGTAACGTTCGTCATCGCTGTCGGACAATACGCATTGCTGTTCACATCCCCCAAGTTGAAGCTCTCGGATATGACCCCGGCTTGGGACCTACCGGTGTAAGAAGACTTTAGTCTAAGTTGTATGCATGTAGTAATCATCAGAACTAATTATGTATCAAATGAAGTTTCCCGTTCATGCTCTCCGGCACGATCGCTGCAACGGGGGCCGGGCTGCAGCCGCCAGATCAAGCCGTCCCGATCATCGTCGCCGGCCTCGGCGCACAAGGTTTCGGACTACTGGTTTCGATATTCATTTACTCTGGCTTTGTCTCCCGATTAATTCAATACGGCTTCCCCGCACCTAATTCCCGACCGGGCATGTTCATCGCCGTCGGCCCGCCCGCCTTCACGGGCCTCGCTCTCGTCGGCCTAGCAAACAGCTTCCCTATCCAATACAACGTCTTTGGACCCGGCGAAATCACTATTCAAATTCTCCGCGTGCTCGCCACGACGATATGCATATTCATCTGGTTTCTCAGCCTCTGGTTCTTCTGCATTGCCGCCGTGGCCAACCTGGCTGTTCGGAGGGAGATCACATTCCACCTCAACTGGTACTCGTACATCTTTCCGAACGTAGGCTTTACCATTGCGGTCATCTCGGTGGGCAAGATGCTGGATAGTCCCGGTATGATCGGCGTGGGCAGTGCTATGACGGCACTCTTGGTTATCGGATGGCTGGTGATAGTTATGAACCATATTCGGGCTGTCTGGAACGGCCAGATCTTGGCGGATGGGAAGGATGAGGACTACTACGTCAACGAGAAGAATCATCGCCATGTAAAGGGAATTGAAGATGACGAAGACAAGCAGGCATAGGACTTGGCCATGATAATGAATCACGTTCTTCTTTTTCTTCTCCCTTGCTCTGTCTAAGCTTATAATCTTCCCATCAAGTCCTGCTGCGCCACTCATTCGGCCGGTCCGTATTCCTGGGACGCCTCCCCGCTTCGATCCCTCTTGGTGAAGGACTTTGGTCGGTATGCTAATGATATTAGTCTCCTGTTGTCAATTTTCAAGAAACTGAGTTAGAAAGGATCCATATAGTATCCGCAACCACCAACGTAAGCTTGGTAATCCGATCTAGAGACGATCGACGAGCAACAGAGTATTACACAAGGTACCAGGTTCCAAGGCTCCGATGACTTCGTAAAGTGCTGCTGTAGCCATCGGCTCATTTAAATCCTTGCCGATTCGGCAGATAAACCACCAAGTATATATAACGGAGGCTTGTTTTAATGTTATTGGTAGGTACTAATGAACTAGATAAATGGAGGCGGTATTTACGGCAGAGGGCGATTTAGATACTACAAAGATGCTACGAGTATTTAAGCCGCAACGGAGGGGGTGTATTACTAACAAGGCTAGAAAAGTTGAGAGGCGTTGAAGGGAAGATAGGACCTTAGTATTCCTGTTGTGGGAGGTTAGGCAGGCAGAGCTAATACCGCAGTGCTTCGTTAGAGGTCGTCTAAACGCGCCCAATAGATGACGCGCCGTGCGTCTTGACAATCTAATGAAGTTTAGACCAAATATTTCCAGGAATGAGATCTATATCACCTAGGCTGTTGATCATGCGGCGGTGGTGTCAGAAGAATATAACGGGGCTAATCAACATATGTTTTCCAAAATGCCGACCATTTCTATTCAAACTCACCCTCACTTTCATCCACCTCCTCCCCCGCTTCCTCAACGTTTTCTCCTGCTTCGAGTTGCTCATCTGGTTCCGTTTCGAGCTCACTATCTGCTCGATCACTCGAGCTATCCCCGCCGGCGTCAGACGAATCGTCTTTCTCTTCGCCGGCGACTTCGAAAACCTCGTGTCCTGGGATGTGTAGCTTATTCCAAGACTGATAGCAATGAAGACAATAAGCCGCCACGCAGCCGTCGGATCCTTCTCCCATGCAGCTATACCACAGCCCGTGTAATCCCTTGTCATCGGTCAGTCAGTAACGTTCAGCGATTTGGTAACCAAAACCTCATCACCCAAAAATAGGGTCTATTAAAGACAAGAGCCACACGTACGAGAAGACAATGGTCACAGAATCCGTCGCTCTCATCCAAGACAGCCCGCTTACCGCCACCTGACTTCCAATTCCAGTCTCGATAATCTTCTCCTATCTTTTCGAAGTCCTCGGGCTTGGGCGCTAGTAATGCCACGATTTTTTCATTGACACTGTAGTATTTTGCAATCTTCATGGGAGTCCATGTGCGATCGATACCTTCGCCAAGAACGAGGCGGTGCGCGCCGCGGTCGAGAAGCTCCTGAACGATAACCGGCATCTCCGATGTTTGGGTTCCCCACATCCCGGTCACCCGCAAGGCCCAGAGAAGAGGTGTCCAGCCATGTGCGTCCTTTCGGTTCTGTTAGAAAGATACGCGTCAGTCTGCTTCCTGCTCAAATCACCTTCCGACTTACATACTATGAACTCGGGCCGTTTATCCAACACCAACTTAACAACATCCAACCGCCCGCTCAGCACGGCAAAATGAAGCGAGGTTCGCTGAATAATGTCGACCGCATCCAGTTCTGCGCCGTATTTTAATATCTGCTCAACATGTTCTCTGGTACGATATAGGGCTATATGTAGGGGTGTGCGTCCAGTATTATCCTTGGCGTTGACATCCGCGTGGTATTGTTCGATAAGCATGCGCACCGTTTCCACAGTCGACGTGAGACAGGCTACTTGAAGCGCGCCACTCCAGAACGTAGTGGGCATGTTAACCTTAGCATTGCCTTCCTCAAGTAGATATTGGATGATTTCTCTCTTCTCGTTCGTCTCCTCACGACGCATAAGCGCTGTAATCAATGCAGTTCCCTCTACTCTGTAAGGATTGAGGTGGTTTACATTAGCTGGGTCAGCTTTGCTAGTATGCATGAGCTTCACCATGTCCAGCGTGCCTCTGCGGCAAGCCCAAATAAAAGGCCCGTCGAGTGGTCCGACTATATTGATAAGCGCCCCATGCTCTACAAGACATCGCACGACAGAATTGTTGCGGTTATCTGCAGCAATGGCCAGTGGCGTATAGCCTATACTATTGACTAGTTCGAGGTTTGCCCCGTGTTTGATCAACAATTCCACGACTTCGACATTGGTGTCGGCCGAAATGTAGGTAAGCGGTGTGTTGCCGTAGCTATTCCTTTTGTTAACATCTAGTCGGTATTGGTGGCTGAGAAGAACCTGGAGGTTCTTCAAGCTAGAGCTCTCCACCTGAGAATGAAGTAAATTATCGATGTCCAGCAAATAGGAAGGATCTGGGCAGTGAGGCAAAAGTCTCTCAATCATGTGTGCTCTATGACGCTCGACGGCTCCCTTTAGGCCAGACCGGAGAGTGTCTCGACTTGGCCCTGCCTTCAGCAGCTCTTCAACAACTTCAGGGTAATCTTCGCCTGCTGCGTAATATAGAGATGGTTGACCTTCGCCATCGTTGGGAGTCGTAAGCTCATCAATATTTGCACCCGCAGCAATCAGTTGTCGAGTAATATCAGCCGCGTCGTAGCAGGCATGGATGGGGAACAAAGTGCTATCTCCCTTCTCGTTGACGTCAACTCCGGTCTCGATTAGAACCTTGACCGCCGCGGCCAAGCCCCTATAGGCGGCGTCATAGAGCGGGGTCCGCCCGTACAATGATGAATAACTTGTGAAGCTTGCACCTTTTTTGATAAAGTATTTCATGCCATTTGTGGATTGTTTTAGTAAAGCCGTTCTAAAACCCAGCGTAGCGACGTGTTCCAAAACCTGAGGAGTTGCCATCCGTGATCTGGCTCCGTTCTCAAATAGCAGCTTCACAGCCGCCATGTCACCACTTAAGACAGAGGCTTCCATCCAGGCCTCAAAGTATGATGGGAATTGTGGATCTCTCATAATGCTCCGTTTTGGCCCGGTCAGAAAGCCGAGTAGATCAATTGCGTGTGGCCATTTGTGGATCGCTTGCGTGACAGCATCCTTAGGGTGAGGCTCGGTATTGCCACGATAGATGACCTTGTGATGAAGATAATTTATCACTATGTTTTCTTCATCGGCCTCTTTCGACGCCTCTATTTCATCAGATAGGGTGCTAGTTTCGAGTTGTAAGTGACGGTCAACGTAATCTAGAATGTTTCGGACAGGTCTACGACGGCCGAATGCCGACGATTCCGTCAAGACTGATCTGTAATATTCGACCGCTGCAGAATCCCTTGGTCGCTCAGCGAAAGTGGATCCTAAAATGTCGAGTATATTTATTTCTCCAAACTGTATTGCGAGCTGAATAGGTAGCGGTGTGTGACCTTGGACTTCGAGCTCGCTCATAACGGTTGCGCCCCCCTCATGGATAAGCAACTCCACCACCTCTGCGTGGCCTCGCTGGCAAGCATAGCTCAATGGAGATAGGCCGTGAGCGCTACCTTTGTCTACGCCCAAGGTCTTTTTCATGTCTAGCAAGGTCTTGGCAAAGTCGGCGTGCCCGAGCGACGCCGCGCGCGCGAGCAAGGGTGTGAAATCCTGTATTCTTCCCGGAGTCTTTTGCTCAAGATTCGCGATTTCATAAAAAACACCCTTGTGGCCGCTCTCGATCGCAGCCAAAATAGGCTGATAAAGGGTCTCCCCTTCCGACAATGGCAACGCCAACAACTCCTTGACCATCCGTATATTACCACGTCCGGCTGCCGCGACTAACGCGGCAAAACACGCAATGCCTAAATCCGGAGTTTCCAGTTCTTGATGCTTTTTGAGAGATGAGATCAACAGATCTTCGGCCTCATGCTCCGCAAAAATAGTAAGACTTAGCAGAATGTCGACGGACGGCACGTCCCCATTAACTGCAGGTGGAGATAACCCCTGGTAAAGGACTACCCACAGTCGAACTACTTCGCTATCCGACAAGAATCGGTTGCAAGCATCTGATGTAAATATTTCCTTGCCCGCACGCATAGCATGTCGGAGCCAGTATTTAACAGCATATGATAGAAAGTCTTCCCTGCATTCAAACGATGTGTGCCACCTTCCAGCTTTAGCACGGTGCACCATCAATTGGCGCTTCTTCGGAGATGCCAAGTAGTTCAGGCAAGACGTAGCAATACGTTTATGGATAGAAGCTGCTGAATCAAAAGAGAACGATCTCTCGGAAGCTTGTTCCTTGGAATTTAGGAGGAAGTCCCGGAGCTTTGGGTGCGCCAAATGTATCTCCTTTCGCCGTACGGTCAGGAGCCCTCCGCAGACTTTTTCAGTAACACCACGCGGGGTGGATGCCCCAGGAAGCCCATGCAGAGACTCATCCGGCCGCTCCAGGAGCTCTAGATCAAGCAACTCTTTGGGAGTAAGGGGTCGAAAAGCGAACGAAACGCGTTCAAGAAGGAGAATCGACCAGGACCGGACTTGCGAGGGCAATGACGTAAGAATGGATCCGAATACCTTGTCGGGAGTGGCTGGTATGAGTTGCGAGATGGAGTCGTGCAATCGTTCTTCACTCTGAAGCTGTAAACCCCTCAGCCAGATCGTAATCATTTCCCACAATTCTTCATCTTTCCCGCATGACTGCGCGAGAGAAGTCAAGGCGATGCTGCAGCCGTAAAGCTGAGGTCGGTGTTGGATTAGAGCGAGCACCGATTTGAGAACAGCTGCATCCTCTTCCCGACCGTCCTCTTTTGTCACACCATCGTGGGAGTTTTGTACTTTCACGCCATTCTCCGTTTTGGCTGGCATTTCTAGCTTATAGGTGTTGGATAGCCCTAGTTCCGGCGACCCAACAAGTGTGGCAGATTGCATAGCTGACGTCAGAGAAGCAGGATCCGAACTAGTGACGACAACCTTCAACCTAAGGCCACAGTCATAGACAATACCTTCAAGCTTCTTAAACAACCAGGCGCCATCTTTGATTTGACCGTCTAGATTCCCTAGAATGATCGCAATGGTGGGTTCTAGTGAAGTAGCCTGTCCCTCTCTGCGTGACTTTAGCCTCAGAAGAATGAGGCCGATCCAGATGGAATAGAGATCTTGAATTTGTGTGCTGCGACAGATGTCGAGATATTTGAGAGTTTCGTGGGTAATTTCTTTCTCCTCGAGACGGGGGTATAAGCCGTAGAGCTGGGTTAAAATAGTATAAAGCGCGGCTTCAGCAGAGTCTCTGTAGCCGCTATTCGCATCAAAGCTAAAGAAATTATATGAGAAATCCCAAATGTTCTGTTCAAAGAGATCGCAGGCCCACAGATAAATTTGTTCCGCAGTCTCGACAGCGCTACAGCCTGGGGACGGGACGTGAACAAGCCAACAGCCGGCACCGTCCGAGTTCATGAACTCTAGAAAGGCCTCCCGTGCAGCGGAAATGCCACCTTTTCCTTCAGTCGACGGAATAGTATCAATCGAATACTGAGGGGGGGCTTGCGACACAAAATTGTTGACACGTTGGCGGGGGGCTCAAGTATACTGTCAGCTATAGGATTAATCTTGGCGAAGGCGAATATCGGTGAAAGAACATACCGGCATCTGAAGGGTACTCAATCCGGTCGAAGGCCCATCCTAGTCTACGTAAAATGGGATATTTCAGCAAGTTCTTGTGTCCTAGGCCGGTTGTGAACTGGTCGTTTTCCATTGAAGGCATGGACGTTACGGATCTGTTGAATACCTATGAGTGCAGGAAGAGTAAGTATGACTCAGTTGATGAAATTGAATTGCAAAATTGCTTGTACCCTTTCTTTTGTGTCCGAGTGAATAGAAACGCCGGTGCAGACACTAGTGGTGGCAGATATCCTCGTTTCGGCAAACGAAATGTTAGTTGCCTGAACCCATTCTACAAGAGGACCAGATAGGTCCCACGCCTCCGGATACGTTGTCTTCCGATGGGACATGAGCAAATCCGCGCAGCCAGCTTGCAGGTCGACTTTTGGACCTTGGTGGGGACAACCCAAAAATATCTGCTTGAGGTATAAGCGGCCATGTTTAAGTTACGGGTGTGAATTGCCGGAACTGACTATGAGAGCAATTGACGTATAAATGTGCTCGTACTGTATTTGCTGGGCTAAAAATACCGCCTTCTCACTCGTGTTAGCCAACCGCCGCATAACAGTCCATCGAATGGATAGCCGGGGAGGCGTGTTACCTCCTTCACAAGTGAGCCACCAAGGTCATGACCAATGAAGGTGATTGGCATGTTCTAGTCAACAATAAGCATTAGCTCATGGTAGCGCTGAAATGAGATATAGATCGTGGTGAACCTTTAATCCGTTACTTCTCAGTTCTAGCAACGAGTCAAGAAGTCTTGTCGCTTCATCTCTCGCTCCCCCGCGAGTGAGGATGCCACCAATAGAACCAAACACGTCGTAGGTATAGAGCGAGAGACGGGGACGGACCAATCTGCCACGAAGAGATGGCAAGAACTCATCCTCCCACTTGATATCTGTCCAGCTGCTGTGGCTGTTGCCATAAAGGCCATGTACGACGACGACACTGTTGATTGTAAGCCTGTGGAGGACATGTTGGCTGACAGGACCTTACTCGCAGAGATCCTGCGCATCCTCGAAGTCCGAACGGTTAATCGTCCTCAACCCAAAGTCGCTAAACACCATTGCTAAGGAGCTCTCATTGCATTCGGCGTATATCAACAAAACGGCGTTGGATCTGAGTAAAGCGTCTCTGGCCTGGCGCTGATGAAAATGCGAATCGCGTCATGAGAGTTGCTACGAGCGACGGCGACGAAAGCGGCTGGTATTCTGCGGCTACTGGCACTACTACCTGCTCCTGTCAACCTCCCCGCCTAGCGTACGCCATGACAAGTCCTAAGCCAATGCAATGATCCATCACATGCGGGCGGCTTTGCCTTGCGGGAAGCTTACACTATAGTACACACTACAGGGTAGGTACTGTACGTAGAGAATAGGCGAAAAGAGGTGCGACGCATAATAAGGTAGTGTACTAGTATACATGTAGCTGAACGTACCCAAATCCTAGGTACAGATACCTAACGAACAAGTCCCTACATGCAGTAGTAATAGTATGTAGACTAGGTACCTACTTCATACAAGATAGGAACCAGGATGTAGAGAGGCAAAAAGGGGAATGAGCGAATGAGGGGTCAGTCATGCCTGCCATGTCATGTCACGTCGTCTTCTGCGCGTTCCTCCACACGGTTCGCAGCGTGATGTCAGAAAACTCGGCACTTTCGAGGCTGAGCCTGCCGAGATTATTGACAAGCTTGTGCTTTCCGTCATCGTCGATGGTCTCCTTGTTGTAATTGCGGAGCTTGTTCGTCGGACTCACGTCGACTTTGTAGAGGATAGGGTCATCTTTGGGATTTGACTTGAACCAGGTCTGTGCTTGGGTGAGATTGTCCGGCGTGACAACCAGTGTGAAGTGGGCTTGGAAATTTATGGCCGAGTCGCGTCTAACCAGGATGGAAGCGCGCAGGCTGACGGGTGCACCCGTTTTGTCCGTCGAGTTCTCCAGCAGTGTCCAGGAGGCCGTATTGGGCTTGCCCCAGTTGCGTCCCAGCGTCTCAATGGCCCCACGCACTGTGCCCGCATCTGTCACGTCCCTTTCTACTACCTTGTCCCGCTTCAGCTCACCTCCCAATTCAGCCCCCATCACAGTGCCGCCAGTCTTACCCACCACCCCTACTGTCATCGTTTCCTTCTGTGTGGTAGGGTGTACCCAGAACCGCCCGTCGGGCGCAATCTTGTCAACTACCGGGTCGTCGTCGTCCTCATTGATTGCCGAGAATTTGACTGTTGCCTGGACTTTCTTGATACGTCGTCCCAGGTCAACTGGATCGAAGCGAAAATGTAAGACAATTAGGGAGCAATGCTGTGGCTGCTCGTCGTTCTCGGCCTCATCTTCATCGTCGGCCTCGGAATATAGTCCATGCACGATGTCCTTACTCACGCAACCGGCCGAGATCCAACCGTTGTTGCGTTCGATGGCCGTTCCGCGCTGCCAGGGATCCTTAAGACTATTTTCAGTGTGGACATTTGACGAGTTGCTAACGAGTTCGACCACGGGAATGCTAAATGCAGGAAGCTGGTCGATCTCCTGCGATTTAGCTTCATTCAACCCGTCTGTCTCGGCCATGTTGCTACTAGTAAACCTGATGGCCGTCCAGGTCCTAGCCCGTGCCATGGGGGAGTTTAGGATGACTACATATATAATAGTGCTATAACTATGCTGTAATGTGCAACCATCCACCACCACCATGTACCATAGGGTGTGCCTCCAGGGAGGATGTGCAGTAGTCCCTGCTGGGGGGTGGATGCAACCCTCCACCCATGGGGAGGAGCTGGAAATGCGAAGCCATCTCTCTGACCACCTGCCATACATGTCTTCGTCCCTCCTCCTACACCTTGTCTCTCACACGCAACATTGTTTCACGCTCGCAATTCATGCCATTATTCTTCCACGTTACTAGCCGCTCTTCGAAGCGGTCCTCATCAATCAACTCGTCACTATGACGGTGCATGTGCCGACGCAATGGAGCAATTGACTCTACCGAGTGAGACTCAGTTGCCAGATGTTGGCTTCGTGACTAGTGCCGAGCCAGTGGGCCAAAACGGAGATCTAGAAGGAGAAGATGGAGATGGAGAGAGCGAAAGTGAGGAGGAAGAGGGTGAAGACATTACAGAAGATGAGGAATTAGAAGAGAACCTGGGTAGAATCGGGGGGCTGCTCGGCGATAAGAACTTTGTGTCGCAGCTAGAGGTGGATGAGACAAAACAGCAAGAACTCTTGCAGGAATTCGACATTTACCTTGGAATGCGGCCTCCAGAGAAGGTGGATAATGTGCTCCATGTTATGGCTAGAAAGCGATTACCAAGCTCCTTTCTGATACGGCACATGCTCAGCAACCACAAAGACCGAATGGATGACAAGGACGACGCACAACGCCGGCCGCTCACCCTTGCCATTGAAAAAAATAACGAGATATTTATAACGGCGGTCCTCGAAAGCCAATATGACGATGCAGACCTCGAGCGGATCCTCGGGCTCAAGTCGTCCGATGCGGGTAACGGGATCCACAAGGCGATCAGGGACGGCCTTAGCCCGAAGCTCACAATCGATCTCATCAATAAAGTCTCGAGCAAAGTATTGAAAGATGTAGATGGAGAGGGGTGCACACCGCTTCATCGTGCGGTCGAGTATAAGAGATGCACCGAAACTCAGCTCGCGGTTGTGAAAGCTCTGCTGGAAAGGGGTGACTCCGCCTTAGATGAGAGAAACAAGGCAGGGTTGTCTGTGTATCAATACCACTTCAGCACCAGACCCAAGGAAGACTCGACTACTACAAAAATCCCCCCTAACCCCACGGTAAGGGATAGAACGACGATCAGTTCCCGACCACTGGGCTCGTCGCAAGCAGTCGGGGGCACGATAGGGGACGAAAAGGAGAAGAAAGCAATCCACGAGAAGGAAGGTATAAAGAAGAAAGGAGAAGAGGCCGAGAATGGGTCTCCTTCGTCCCAGCTTCCTAATATGGGCCCAGGCCCAGGACTCAGGCGGGCTCCGACATTAAAACAGGAGGATGGAACTAAATATAACGTGCCTAAACCTCTCACGAGTCCCACCAACTACCAGGCAAACATCTCACGGAAGACCACATCCTTGCTTCGGCCAGAAACGGCAAAGACACCACTTGAGATCCAAAAGGAACCCCAACCAACTGTCTCCAAAGTCATAAGGAATTCTAACAGGAAGAAAAGGACCAAGCCCACCGCCGGGAAGACCGTGAAGGTCACACTGCCGGTCAGAAAGGAATTCGCTGACAGGATTGCCAACGAGGTGAAGCTGCAGTATCTCCGCTCTACCTTCACAAATGATCAAAGAAACCACGATACCGCGGTTGAGTTCCTCTATCTCAATCAAAGTAAGCATCACACTATGCATCAACCTCCTATCGGATCGACCACTAACTCTTTCAGCGAAACACATATGTTTCAACCTGCTGCGGAACTACAAGCCCATGAGCGAGAAATCCCTAAAGACAGGAAGCTACAGCCGGTTCGAATTTGACACGGCCTTGCAGTTTGTTGCCGTCGGTCCCATTGCCGTAGAAAAGCAAGGAGAACCAGTGGCTTCTCAGAGGCGACGCCAAGATATACTGACGTTGTTCAAGTGGCTCAAAGATAAGAAGGTGGCCAGCATCATTAAGGTCGTCGTAGATGATCACAAAGATCCCCTCCACGGTGATAAAGCAATAATTGATGCCCTAAAGCAGTTTAGCATTGAGGTTTTGGACTGGAGCAAGCCCGATCTTTGCCCTGAGACTATCCAGGCCGCGTGTAAAGATGTACGGGAACTCCACTTATCTTGGAGTGGGCTGAACGGCATGCTATTGGCATGGGGAGGAACAGACGGGTTAGCCAATCTACCAAACCTCACCGATGTTTACCTCCGGCAAATTAGCGTGAGTACAATCCTCCTTTCTGCTGATGCGACAGTGTAGCTGACACGGCTATCAGCATCCTGAGTCCGAGGAGTGGACGACCGGAAAGCTCGACGATTTTGAGAAGCGCCTCGAAATTAATAGGGACTTGCTACGTAGGAAGCGTAAATCCGAGTCTTCCAACAGTCAGAGAAAAGATCAGTCGGCGGACCTGCCCAGAATCAAAGTCCACCGGCCAAAGATCCAGCCTCAAGAAGATAATCAGCCGATGGCAGATGGCATGAACCAGGAGCAGAACAAGCAGACGGCTATCAAGGATCATCAGTGGTTAGAGTATATGGACCGATTTTCCACCGGAATCTTCAGCCTCCCGCCGGACGACGAGTACATCAATTCAGTACCAAACCTGCCAGCTGAGCTACGGCGGGATGTTCGCATCTGCCTGATAGACGACGGCGTGGATATACAACACAGGAGTATAATGGAGCGCATAGAAGGCGGCGGCAGAGCCTTCGGGGCGTATACTAGAGATGAATACCGCGGAATGGCGAGGCCCTTCTATGACTCGACGACAAATCACGGAACCCTAATGGCAAATATGATGATCAGGGTGTGTCCGTTCGCGAAGATTGCGTCCTACCGCCTAGACACGCGGCGGGGGGAAGACAATCGTATTCATTTTACGGCTAAGAGCGCTGCCGACGTAAGTCTGAACCAGGAACCCCGAGTACGAACAAGCGAGTTGACAAGATTCCTTCTAGGCCCTAGAATATGCTGTCAAGCAAGACTTCGATATCATCTCCATGTCATGGACAGTTAGGGAGGAAACAGGCCCTGACGAGGACAATTCAGCGGATATCAACCGTATCAAGAACGCGCTGCGACGGGCGACGACGGAGAAGAAGCTCGTCTTCTGCTCAGCCCCGGACGTAGGCGACGTAAGCCCGGACGAACTCAGCTCCTACTTCCCCGTCGGATCCGGCATCCAAGAACTATTCCGAATCGGCGCAGCTAAAGCCGACAACACGCCCTGGCCGCAGGCCGGCGGTCGCAACATTGTAGATTACGTCCTCCCAGGACATGACGTAGCCGAAAAGAAAGGAGACGAGGTCTTTCAGAATGATAAGTCCCTGAAGTCGGGCTCATCGATTGCCACTGCGCTGGCAGCGGGTCTCGCAGCGCTCATGATCCATGTAGTGCGCATGGCGGCTATCCGTACATATGAACTCAAGAGAGAGAACGAGATTGAAGCCAACCTCATCAAACTCGCCGCGCTCAAAACCATTAAGTCGCCCGTCACGATGCGCAAGACTTTCGACAGCATGACGACGGACAAGATGTACGTGCACGTGTGGGGGAACTTCTACCGCAAGGGAAACGAGCTCAAGGCAGCCGATGACGCCGACGATCCCAAAGCCGAGAAGTGGAGGATTATCGCGGAGCTCGCGAGGGACATAGTGTCCTCGCAGAACACGAATCAGTAACAGGTAGGAGTCGGTTTCGACGTACGGGCCCGTATATGTGATGCCTACGAACAGCTAACGAAAGGATTGTTTGTTGCAGAGTTGTGGTACCTAACTCCTTTACTCGGCCGTAAGGGTTGGCGTATGATGCCTATAACAAATGGGGGGTTAAGTACCTATCCGATATACCGCTATATACCTACCTACCTAGGGTGAATTACAGGGCTAGCGGGCACATGCTAGGGCTTAAAGCAATACAGGTAACTTCATACCTACTATCAACATTTACATCTACATCTACATCTACCTAATATCCACATCGTCGTTTCGGTAGCCTTTTAGAATATGGCCTTTCGTTTCTTCCGATTTGGCTGCTATATATTATACTGAATCTCTCTCATACGCACTTAGAGTGCGAGCCTCTATCTCCCTTCTCTCTGAGAAGGTAGGCAGATTGACCCTACACACTATTTCCTCCCAGTCCATCTTAACACACTGCTGCACTCTATAAACCTAATCATGAAGGAAACCGCGTCGATTTGTTTGGTCGGCCGCAGAGCCGTTCCAGTCGCTAGCCCTCAACTTCGAACTGACCCCGGGCCCCTTAATTGCGAGGTCACAGCCTATCCTTCTACCGGCGGCATCGTCACCGGCTGGCTTTCAGGTGTCGAACTCGAGTGGCTCGGCCTCCCGCGTTCTTCTCCGGCTCTACCACGGCCACAACCAAACACGCAAACTGCCAACAGCAGCCGTACAGGATCGTCTAAGGAAAAGATAGAAGAGGAAGAAGACACATTCGCACTCCAACTAATGCGCCTCGGCGGCCGATGGTGGCCTAGCCGTGCATTTCGAGACCTACATGATAGCCTGCACTTCCCCTACGGCTACCATTATCCGCCAGATCTACACGTCGCTTACTCCCCACCTAGCTCTCTAAAGCAGGCTGTGATTCTCCTCAAGACCTTCCCCGACAACTCCCCTCATCGGCTACCAGACGACGCGCCCAGGAGGCCAGACGACTGGTCTCGGTTGGCGGCTTGTAAAACTATGGAGGAACGGTGGGCTGTGCTACGAGATTTCGGTGCAACTGAGTATGACGACGTGAAAATGTGTGCTGACATCCCGTACTCATTAGAAGAAGGGGTTGAAGAAGGGAGGCGATATGAACAGCTGTTGAGAAAGATGCAAGATGGGAAATATTTTGACCAATGGTTAGCAACTCTAGGGAAACCGATTCCTCTATGACTCGGGATTTTGCACCTATGCTACCTCTAAGCAATTCCGTTCACTATCACTGTTAATCGAAGACCAGCATTCTATAAGTTTTAGTAGTGCAAGACACATTTCTAAGCTCAAGCCCCGATAGTTGTTGCCCGCCTTAGTCCTACAATGTTCCTAAAGTGTATGGGGGTTTCATAGGGGAATATAAGAGAGCAGCAACTATCAACATTGTTACCCGAGTCATCATCGACGAACAGCCTGATCAAGAGACCGATAGTCAACGAATAACGGATACGAAGCGTACCCCCTATGCGGCACACTCAAAATATTCTATCTGGAGGCGTCATTGCGGTACGGCCCATAGATGTGGCTGCTGCAGTTGTACTATAATGGACTACGTGGATATTGTACGTTGAGTTGGTCTCGGGTCTCGCCGTGTGGTGGTGCCAAGGCCTCATTGTAGACCATGAAGCCTTTGGCAAATGTATAAATATGTCCTAAGTACTTATTGCACAAAAAGGTCCGGCTTCTGCGATCGACATTAGCCAATCCTATACACTACATGTCTCTTTTTCTTGGCGTAGCTGCAAATGATAGAGGCCATCCGTACGCATCGTGACAGGCAGTCCGGATTCAGGTACATCTCAATAGACATGGCATAAAATCATACTAGATCTCCCGCGAATGAATAACTAGACGCTACCTTATAAGACTTGTAGTTTCTAGAAAGACCCGAAGAATGGATCGCGGATAATTCAGATATCTTGGATCAGACACAATCACTTTTATGGGTCGAAAATTAAGATCAGGTCATTGTCTATGATTGAAGGCGATCTAATAGCGTCTCAAAGGCTCAATTATACCTACCATTATACGCCTTGCAGACTATACGGATGTGGAACATAGGCATTACTACTTTATGATACTAGCACCTATCCATAGTGTTACACGTACTGACATGATCCGTACTGCTGGGACCGAACTGATCTGGTCGGGGTCCATTCCTTTGGAACCCAGCTACACAACCTACCGAGCTACACGAGGTCTTCCGCTTCTTCGCAAACCTGTAGAACGATCGTGCGAGGTTTCGGGAGGATTTAGGCGAGGGCTAACAAGGAGCCAGAAGGCAAAAATAAGCGAGAAGGTCTCGGGAGTTAGTTCAGGTTAATAGAAGAGTGAGGTTATAAGGGCGCTGCGTAGGCCTCCTAAAATTGTGAATTGGGATCTGTTACGACATGGAACTGAGCTGCACACCATACTGTAACACTACAAAAGGTAGAACGTTGTCAAGTCGAGCACTTGACTGTCTACAGTTAGCTATACGTGTACTGGAACCTGTGACAGGATCATCACGACTCTAAAAATAATAGTAAAGTCTTGGGTCAATTAGATCCTATATTGCAAGCTATACTGCAAGCCCTTGTTACACATGAAATGATAAAAAGGGGACTGGGGCGATGATAGGGAACCTACTGAATCTTGACTCATTTGAAGACACTCGACTTTAATAGCAAAGGCTACTCCTTACGCAGTCGAGCACCCCCAGTGAACATACGCAACAGAATAACACACAACTAGAAGGACGGCTGTATTTGTCACAGTCTTGAGTCTTGGAACAAAGAGACTGTTTTGTATATAGTAGTAGTACGTAAGAAGGTGTTTTAGAAGACCTTTGCGCAACAACGTATACTATTACCTACCCCTATGTAGAGGCCTCGTGACAGTATTAACGGAAAGAATCACGATGATGAGTTTTACGGGTTTCCGGGCGACGCATGTTAATAATCTACTAGGTGTTAGATGGGAGTATGGTTAGGAGGCTGGGGAGAAAGAATGGGACTGAAATTTAGTTATCAAGCTGTGGTAATTCTTATGGATGGCTTTATTGAGATTTCATAAGGTAATATGGACGGCTTTGATGTATACGCTGCGACTGGTACGGCGGTTCCATCGTTGAACAATGAATATTGGTCGACTGTTTAATGACTACATTTAAAATGTCCTGGGGACGATGCAGTCGATAGTTATGTGATACAAACACAACAGAATGCGGTCCTATTCAAACCTTTTAACCCTCTGGATGATCAACATTGATAGCAGGTTTCTCATATATCCGAGAGTCTCCACCAAAGAATCGGCCTCTCTAGATATTCTTGCGTCTTGTCTAGCCTGCAGATGCAAGGCTCAACGATTTATACATCTTCGGCATGTCATCTATCGAATAGTAGTAGCGATAATACATAATCAAAGGGTGCATATTTGATTATTGAGGGAAATAGGGACTTATAGGAAGTATCTCCTGTCGATTTAAGATAAGTATTCATGACACTATACTGTAGCAATATTATTCCTGTTTCAATCGTATATGTACACTCGCCCTTCATCATAGGCAACTCCTGGAGCTAGGTATTCTCTGCTGGAAATGCTATTCACTGATGTGCAATCATTCTTACGATACCAATAGTAGAGCGGATAACTGATAGTCAAGCCGAGGACTTGGCATCATTCTACGCCTGGGACTTATAGTTCTATCCGCAATAATTTTGGATAAGCATCAGTCTTTCATTGGTACTCGTTTCCTATTGCTGCTCATAGAAAGGACACTCTCGTCCCATGAACACACGTTGTCACAGATAGAAGCGTATGCCATGTACAAATGTATTTACTAGAGATCGTGGAGGTACAAGAACGATGAATAGATTATTGATTACCCCCTTTATTTTTCCCATCTAGTAGACCCTTTGCACCCTAACAGACTAAAATCCCTAGGCATCAACCAACAAGATTATACCATCCAATGCAGATCTCAGGCTTCGAAATCAAATGTTCTCCTTAGTATTCCGGGCTCTCCTGGCTAAATTGTACCGTGAGACGCGTAAGATAAATGAGGGATATCCTGATAGCCCTAACGCCACCGGCAGGCAGATATAGGGCGGGTAATAATAGCCTCTGATAATAGCCAGGGAACCTCGATCTGCCCCATAGCAATATTATCACATTCTCCAGTGTTCGCCTTGACTATCGAGAAAAAATTTCGTGGTGGCTATTCGTAAAGTTAGAATCGCAGGGGTAACCGCCCCTTATTTCTCAACGTCGTGATCATTATCCCTTTCGCTCGATGCGATATTCCTCTTGGGAAGGCTGCTGATCTAGGTAGCGGTACCCGACCTCTGGGACAAGGCCGTTGGGCTCACTGATCGCATTATCGAAACGTGCTGAGATCCTACCTATGCCATGGATGCGGGTATGATACCGAGGCGGAGGAGCTACAAATTGATCCTGCACTCGGCGACTTGGCCAACCAGGAGTTAAGTCCATGTCTGGGGTGATCGGTCTGGCTCCCACCGAGCTGGATCAATCTTCCCTGTCAATATGTTACCGATATTGGGGTTTTACCTAGAGCACCGCATTGAAGACAAGGAGTTTCGGAGTTTCGTGCCTGGGCGTGAAGGCCTAATCAAGGATGCTCACTGCATACAGAATACGTACCTAGTAGGCTTTAGGAATGAATTGACCTAAGAAGCTAGTGTCAAAATGTCATGTCACCATCGATAACGGAATTAATTCCTTTTGTCCTAGTTTGGGGACGGTGTAGGCTAGCTAATTAGGTGATACGGATCATCGCTAGTAGGTCCGGTTAACTAGCATACCTAGCGCACGTTTTGGTACAACTACACTAGACTAGTTCGTCGGCAGTCGTGGCAGCTTAATAGACGATAAAATTCAACAATGTTAAGCTATTGTTAACTACCTAATATTTACGCTAGATGAGTAGTCGAGGTGCTAACGCTCCACAACATGAAGTCCCTTTATGAATACTCAGTGCTGGGGGACCCAGCAGAGAGATTATTCATTAGTGAATATCTATGCGAGCGCAATTTGCAATTATCGTTTCTTGCGCGGAGATGACGATGTGGCGCGCTATAGTGTATGAGATGGGGATGGTAAACTACCTACCTAGTATTTGTGTATACTAGTAGGTTAATCCTAAACACCGGCGTTATGAATCCGGGCTACGGGATGGACCGCGGGAGGCCGTGAATAATTAATGTAAACGGCTGGCTAGGTAATCGGTTATTGCCGTGTTATACTGCCGTTTTGGACTACTTATGATCGGCGACTACAGTTCCTGGAGGAGGGCCGGGGTTGCGACGATCTTTTCTGTCTATAACTATAGCGCCCCGGGGAGTCAGGGACCCTGGAGTTTGACCTCTAAGCGATTTTAGCGGCCGCAACTATAGAACATGGATGCGATTAGCCCAATTCCAGATTTCCAGTGCTGCTTGTCCGCGGCGCTGGGTTCCTAATCCCTCCATCTGACGAACCCGATCGTTCGACTTTCCCCTTTGTCACTGGACAGTACAGGCCTGGGGACTCCCATCTCTCTTGGCAGTTTAGATGCTGGCCAGCTTGAACCAGATGCTCGGAAACCACGTGAACCTAGATTGTTATCAGTCTGATATAACACAGGTAGTGATTGGCGAGGAATGTCTCTTTTAGACTAGAACTAAAACGTCGATTCGTTCTGGCGATAGCTTAAACCCATTCCGCTCAAATAGACTGTAAAAGTTGGTAGCGATAGACAAATACCTAGCTGAATTAAAACGAACAAGACCTCAAAATACGTAGCTAGACTGATTGTTATTGGCGAAAGAAAAAGCTGCAATGCTGTGCATTATGTCTATTATTTTCATAAAACCCTAATTTTTGGATATCTAAACGCGGAAAGGACAGGCCTGGGATTGCTCCTGGTGGCATATTCGAATAGCTCCGCCCACGGACGCCCATCTATGTACATAAAATAAAAAAAAATATGATACCGAGCCACCATTATACAACCTCATCCGGGGGATATATGTCTCACATCTCTGGTGTGAAGGTAGTATCCGGATGAGGGGATCCGAGTTGCGCAATCCGTCCTCAAAAGCTGGGAGAGTCCGCGTATTCGTAGTTTGTTTTGTTGTAAAGTGCCAGTGCCGTCCCTCCGGTTATGCCAGATGCTCCATCTCTGGGACTACTGATCGATTAAAATGAGTCAAGGGAGTCCTGTCGCCTTGGTACTTGATTCGAAGACTGCGTTATCTCGGATCGTACCAGGATGATGTTCTGGGGGATCGGCTTGGTCGAATTTGGCCCTTTACCAATGCTGGTTAGAGCAATGTCATCACGTTCCCCCGACCTCGAAGTATCGTCACCGAACCGGACGTAGCTATTTCCTATACGACTAGCCTTGGAGTTTGCGTACCATGTGCCGGTTGAAGTCGCATTTGTATCTTTTCCGGTAATCTTCGCCCGTGCTCTCCGGTATAGAGGACGCAAGCTTGGGAGACAGGCCGAAACGATACCAAAAGCAGGCTCAACAGAGGATAGCAGGAACACATTGGCCTGGACCCAAGTGATATCAACTTCAACGGTAAACTGGTAAAAAGCCCAGATTCGCACGGCGCTGACAACGCAGACCCTAATAATTATTGGTTAGAAACTGATCTTTGCGTGTTCTTTTGAACGTGACTTACAAGCCTCCCAATAACATGACTCCACAAACACCAATCTTCTTCTTCGTGGTCATCTTCAGCGCTAATATCTCAGGGATTGGAACAACCAAGACGAGAAGATCGGCTACCAGGTTGAGAACCGTTAAAGTTAGGAAAGAGGCGTTGATATCGAGGCATTTGCCTTTGGCGCCGAGGAACATAGTCCAGAAGAATTCCGTGGGCTGGCAGAGAGCGGCGGCAACGGACCAAATGGAGAGTAGATATCCAATTGAAAAGAAGGCTGCGAAGGCTAACCGAACGTGAAACCATTTTGATCCTCTTTCGAATAATCGACGATAGAATAGCAAGATTGACAGCTTCGTGAAGGCGACACTTCCAGCGTAAATGAACGTATACGAATATAACAACTGCGCATGGTTAACGACAAGGTACTAAGCTTTGAACCCGAAGGCTATGGTGCTTACACGAAAGACATTTGCTACATCTTGTGGGTGTAAAGCCCAAACATGCGTACCGGCGCCAGCTTTGGCTCCTAAGATAGTGATAACAAGTGTACCGTAAGTGAAGATCTAGTTTTCATTAGTGATTTGCGGCGCCGCGCGCAGAAGTTCGAGTAGCCTTACAAGGGCGACTATCATCAACCAGTCATCGGCCATCATGCCGAAGCGCTGGAAGTTCCTTGCCCATATCCTCAGAACCAGAGCGATGGTCGCGAATGCTGTAGATACCAGAGCCACCACAATAATTGCTGTTTCTTGCTTCGCCCCCAAGTTGATGCCCGCCGGTGGAGGGCCAAAGGCCGCTAGGATGATGGGATCTATCTCCATTGCGCGAGAGGTGATGCTATTCAACCGCGAGTCGCCAATACATAAGACATACAACCACACCACGAAAATAACGAAATATCGACAAACGGGAAGTCAAAGATGACTGAAGGAGGGTAACCGCTTATATTACATGAATGAATTAATGAACTCGACGGAAGGATTCGACACTACCTATGTAGGTGTATCGGAAAAAGAAACATGGAAGGCTACCCGAGACTATGTAAGAGAAGATCTGCCTCAAAATCTTTGCGAGAGGGTTGCGTCTACACCACATGGGGTGCCTTAGTTGCCTTAGTCACTTGGGAGCTAGCGTTCCGGGTCATCACGCGGAGCCAATGGACCCCAAAGTCGTAAAGATTACCGCAGGATTAGTTTGGTCTGATATTTGTCCAGGGCCCCTACCATAGCCTTCCCCTCTGAGATTGGCAAGGACCTGGGTTTAAGGTGGTTCTAGTGTACCTATGTTCTCATATCCAGAGGCATGGATTACATGGAGTCGGAACACGCTTTCACCTACTGTAGTGTAGTGTAGCGTCTGGTCACAAAATAGAGATAGGCAGGGGAAGAGAGCCATGGTAGTTGTGTGAATACACTATTAATACTCTCTTTTCAACTTTGAACGTGATCGCACTGTAGAAACGGTCCGCAATGAGATCTATGTGAAGTGCTGGGTATGGTACGCTAACTAGTAGAACCTTGGCGACAAGCATCACTTCGGCCTTGGAAAAATTCACTCTGTAAGGGCGTATGTACTGCAGTGTAAGCAAGCGCATAGCTTGCGAGCTGCCATCATGTAGACCGAATCATGCGCGTTCCTTCGAAGCGATCCGATGCTGTGTCACCCGATAGGCATATCTGCGAAGAGAGTGTCGGTCCATTTTGATCCCTATTTGTGTCATAATTGCGCATATTACCGGTTGGCGCTATGAAGGACTTAAGATATGTTGATGGGCCAAAAAGTAAATATCGCCTACTCTTATTTCGATACTACTATGCAGTAGCTCATGTACTTACATACGGTAGAGAACCCCTCCACTTGCGTTAGAATCTAGACGTCTGGTATGCCCGAGTAATTAGGTACGCGTGTATGTCCGTTCCTATGCTTCGCGATCCCAGACCCTAGTTACGATCGACCATTATGTTACCTACAGTAGAATTCCTTATCAGTTACCTGGGTATACCGTAGCGCTGTGGTCGTCATGCGTTCCCTACGCCATGAAATTCTTCAACAAAGTAAGTAATTAGCTTCTACTGTAAATAAACTATCACGGGTAGTGGACCACGGCTGTTAGTGAAGTCTATTTCTCATATTAGCATACTTCCTTCACACCAACGAACTGTCTTATCAGGGGTGGAGTAAAGTACACGTGTTGGAGCTACCTAATAGTGCCGACCTAATAGTAGGTAACAAATATCAGGCAACATGAGCTAGTAGCACATGGCAAAAAGCCCCATACCAGGGTTGACCAGATGTATCCGTCCATTCCGGAGCAGGGATGAAGAAGCGATCGGAGGAGAGTGACAAGCGTTTCAAAAATCGAAAGAACAACCTCATTTCAGTGTTCACAAACCTCACTAGTATCTAGCATAAATAAAACCCCGGAAAACGACCGGGCGCTGAGAATCGAGAGCAGGGTCGATTTTCCTTCTAGAAAAGTCCATGCAAGCGAGATTGGTCGACCTGAATACAGTGCTAATATTACGCCTTCTTCAATACGGTGCGCATAATAGCTCCTCAATACTGTACGACTAAACTAGTACAATGTTCTGCTTTTGTATGCTAGACACCGACCCCATTGCCGACCTCCTTTTTGACAAAAAACGGCGCTGTGGGCCTGGGGTATCCGAGACACTTTACACAGTAGAAGTTTTGTAAATTACAGAGAGCCATGCTAGTGGAACCTTAACTCGATACGGATAGATAAGTCTTTCCCATATCAAGGTAGAGGCGCAACTGTCTACTGTGTTGCAGTTATATCTGTTACTGGCAATGAGGTCGACGTGGACGTCTGAAAAGGTAAATAGGGATTTCTTGTTTAGTGCAGAGGGACTGTTCAAACGGGTACCAAATGGTGGAACTCGTCTTCTGGCACCTGCTCTATTGGGACTGGGATAAAATGCATTAGGGAGACCGTTTCCCATTCTAGTGTGCCTACATACATAGATGCCTGTTCATATGCGACTTAATAAGTACGATAATGTAGCCCCTGATCTCATCCCTTAAGAAATCTGGTTCGTGGCACCTACCTAGACCATACACACCTGTACAGAATAATACCGACTGGTAATAATGGTCAGCGAACTCTTGACACATAGAAAGAATCACTACTGTTCCAGAAAACATTGTTACCAATGCCAAGCCTCGAGACGAACCGACACTGAGGATGCCCTGGTAAACTTTCATGGTTCAACCCGGCGGTCCAACCCAGAGTCCTGGTGGGACGTTACAGTAGTCTCCCTTGAATGGTCTAGGAAAATGGGCAAAACCCACCTGTACACCAAACATGCATACCAACGTGCAGACCGACCAACGACCTTGGCGGGGTAATTTGGTTTGGCCTATGACCTTAGCAGAGGGGAGCTCATAAGAAGGCGATGTCGCTCGAGTATGCTCAAGCCGCGAGGACACCCCTCATTGTTTATTATTATATCAATTAATCTTCTTATAACCAGATCTTCATAGAAACATCGGGCATTAGCGGGATCTAATTAGAGAGCAAGATGCCTTCCGCGTATGCAAGCAAGATCCCGAGCCTGATCCCTCTGGAGAAGGCTGGCCCCAAGGGCTATATCCGTTTTGTTTTCCCCATTGAGCTCGGCGACTCTTACGATGCGGACAAAATTTTTGGTATCCTCAAGCAAGGTCTCGATAAGGCCAAGGAGCGGATTCCGACCCTTGGATGCGAAGGCGTCCCAGACACAGATGCAAAGCAGGCTGGTGTCCTTAAGCTACACAAGTACGACGACTACGAGACAATCACCAAGAAAGACCTGAGAGCTCCCGGAGCTTTCCCTCACACTTACGCCGATATCAAGGCAAAGACCTTCCCCGTCGAAGCTTTTCCCGGTGACCTGCTTTGCCGTCGTTTCACCTGGCCTAGCCCCGGCGAGAGGCTCCCAGTTGCCGATTGCCAGGCCAACTTCATTCCCGGAGGCTTGCTTCTGACCTGCTGCTTCTTCCACGTCTTTGGCGACGCTAAGTCGTACTATACCTGGCTTGAGACATGGGCCGAGGAGTGCCGGCTATTGCAGGGAGAGATAAGCTCCCGCACTGAGGTCCCTGATGAATTCTTCACAGATCGAGAGAAGCACATGACGCCTTCTGGCAAGAATGCCGGCAAGCCCGAGGATCACCCGGAGGTCCTCGTCCTACCCTTCACCCCCGAGGGCTTCCCGCCGAAGATGATCTCACGCGAACACGTTGGGCAGGTTTTCCGGCTTAGCGCAGAGCAATTAGTGGCTCTTAAGGCCGATGCGGCGCCGGCTAATGCAGCTGAGTCTTCTGGTGTGACGTATGTCTCTACCAATGACGCCCTCTCGGCGCTCATGTGGCGCTCGGTCATGGCAGCGCAGTTCGAATTGGAGAAGCTCGAGGGTGACCCGACCTCCATTTTCAACATCGCAGTGGACGGACGGCCGCGGACCAACCCGCCCGTGCACCCCCGCACGCTGGGTAACTGGCTGGGATGGGTGGCGCCACAGATGCCCATTCGCAAGATGCTTTCGCACAACAGTGTGGCGGATCCAGCGGTTGTCGTCCGCCAGGCCGTTGCGAAGCTGAACGAAGAGTACGTCGACAGCCTCAGCACACTTTTCGAGAGTGTTGTTGACGTCAATCGCGTTGTTGCCACAGCTTTCGTTGACGTGCCCGGCTTCAATTGCGTACAGACTTCTTGGATTAACCTTGGTGTCTACGGCTTGAACTGGGGCAAGACTCTGGGCGGAAAGATCGAGGCAGTTCGTTCCCCAGATGTTGGTGTCATCAACGGTGGCTCGCTTGTCCTACCTGCCCTGCCTTGTGGTGGCATCGAGCTCATCATTGGTGTCGAGTCCAAGTCCCTACCCCGTCTTCTGAAGGACCCTCTTCTGGCCAAGTACGCCACGGCCATTACGCTATGAAAATCTCTTTAGGAGTTTACGGATTCACGTTATTATGCTCGGAACATGACAACGAATAGACATGATGGGAGGACATGATTAGAAACTTAGAAGGAGTTGAAAACAGTTGACATTAAGATATCTTCGGACCCTCAATTCGGTCTCGCGTTTTTGGTATACTTGACAGGAGAAATGATTCCCATTACTCGATACCTTCGAGATGAAATACAAGTCTGTTCATCCTAAAGTTGTACCACCGCACCTACGTGACCGACTGACTCTTTGACCTACAATCTACTGTCAACTACTCTTAACGATTCAAATTCAATGTTGGGAGAGATGCCTCCGGAATCGAGCTAAGTAGTGTGGTAGGTCCCACAGTGTAGCCTACTGTATTACATAAAGAGGGGTATTAGGTATTGACAGCTATCATGTTAGGATAAAGCCTGTACATGTGAGGAAGGATTAATATGGGCTAATATCTGGGGTCAGATGCAAGCTAAGGCAGAGCTAAGGAATATGCACTGCATACGTAGGATTAGATTGCGGGACCTACAGTAGTTTGTTTTCTAGCCACAGTAGCTTTTGTTTAGTCTCGTCTGTTGCGCATTAGCCTCAGCGGACTTGCTCTAGTCACAACGGTTCTCGGCTTTTGAGGAGGTTGGTGTCCAACGTGGACGCCCAATGTGGACGAGTCACGGTCCTTACCTTAGCTAGACTGGTTTCCGAGGTTATCACAACGTCCTAACGTCCCGTAATGGGAAATGCTCGACATAGCTATGTGTGGTAGTGAAACATACCAACTGTGGATAGTGTTCATAGATTGACATTGATGGTTCGGATGCGACCGCATAACTACATCCACATGTGGAGATGAGCGAGTCCCAAAAGCTTAAAAGTATGTGCGTAGGTGCGTACAACTATGCTGTAGGTGTCTATACTATCAAGTGCTAAGAAATAGCATTGGTAAGTAGCAATTTAAGCTACAGTATGAATATATGTAGTGCCAGCAGCGCGGGAATCCCGCTTTCGTACCGTTGCCGCTCGGGAGCGGTTGTCTGTGCCGAGTTCAAGGTTTATTAATTCTTTATCTTTATCATACATACTGTCTAGACTACTAGACAGTATGGTTTACTTTATCAAGTTGTAAGCTCCCAACGCCTCGGAAACATCCACTTGTCAATTCAAGTGCCGAAGCCTCTCTCTGCGCACCACTTGTGGATATACTGATGTAGCGCTGTGCTTGGCGTTCTGGATACCTACATCTACGGTGAACGACGCATAGGCGAATCAACGTGGCCCGCTGGGATGACAACGTGTACGTACGTCTCATCCCGCAATGATACGGCAGGTTGCAGATGTTCAACCGTATAATAAACGATTTTCCGCTGCTTCAGCTTAGGTAATATGCACACGCCGCAGCGATGTAACATGAGCATGTTTTGTCGGTGAAGATCGACATATATCACCAGGACGTTATATGCACGTCCATCTTTCGGGCGTGTATTTGAGAAAGGGGTGCCAATTAGAGTTCGTCTGTGGTCTGACGCCTTATCCATTGGCAAAAAGCCTACGCAGGTGTCCACCACTATTGGTTAGGGTACAATATTGCCTGTGTGCGTATGTACATACATAACTTTCGAGTAGGTATGAGGGACGCTGGAGGTAAATACCTATCTCTAAATATTTCTCTATTTAACATACTATAAGTTGCTAATAATTTTACCCTATCATACAACTTAACTATCCTTAGACTACCTCAGTACATAGTGGCATGCTAAGTAAATTAAGAGTGCCAAAGCCAAAAACATGCTCTTGGTTTAAACTTTAAGAGAAGAAAGCGTGTCTCACTTTCTTCATCTAATGGTTATTGATTCTAAGCAATAGACTATGTCAAGGTAGGTAATCCATTCGCAGAATTATGAATACGAGTGGTGGAGCTGAATACGCGTGGGAATGCGATGCTGTAGGTACAGCAACGGGACATCTGACAGAATCTGATAATGGGATTATGCAGGATTAGTGAAACAGCTAATATTTTGATCCCTGATAATATGCATAGTATTACCCAGACACGCTTACGTTATTCTGGGACGCTACTTGGCAATGCAAGGGCCCAATGTTCTGAACCAGAAGCTTCACTGACCTCAATGAAAATGAATTCTCGTACGGGACTTTTGCAACATGTTCATCACACATTAAATTTAATTGAAATGTACTGTAAAGCTATCGACGTTGGTGGTCTAGTGTACCGTAGAAAAGCAGGTAAGGGGCCATCGTACCAGTGATAGTGATTGTTTGATTCAGATGGCGTTATTGTCATAAGATTTCTTGGGGAAACATTACCAGGATGTGGGAGACACAAATCGGGCACTGTTCAGTCGTCTCCGCTCGCCTCAAGAACGCCCAGTTTACTGGCGACGACCGTTGCCAAGGCTCTAAACGTTAGCGTCTTGGACAGCAGTTTCTGGAACGAGTAATCGAGGCCGAACTCTTTGAACAACCATGTTCGCATCTCAGTCCCGACCATGCTGTCGAGCCCATAGCTACCGAGCGATGGGCCATCCGCCTCGAAATCGCCGATCGGGATCATGAGAATCCCAGACATGCGTTCCATGATGTGTGTCGTGATGACGGCGATGACAGCCTCAGGCCCCTGTGCCTGCGCTGCTTCCAGCGCTGTGGTGAACCCCTGCTCCTGAACTCCAACCTTGGCCTCGGAACTCGAGCCACCACGTGCGGCGTCCGCCTCGACTGCAGCCCGCAGGTGGCAGAAACGGGCATTGCTGAGCCAGAAAGGCTCGGCGTTGTCAGTCTTTATAGACGAGATGGCGTTACCAATCTCGCGGGCTTCCATGCCCATAACGAGATGGGAAGGCATAGGAATAGCCAAGCGTGAGGATCCCGGCCCCTGCTGTTTAGGTCGTGTCATCATGGCTGTCTCAATGCCGTGCAACATCTCCTCTTCAGAGATGCCGTAGAGCCCCTTGCGCACAAGGGCGGCCTCAATTGCGTCGTCTTCAGCTACGACGCCCACATCAAGCACCATGGGTAAGGCTAGCGACGTAGCCGCTAAGCCTGCCGCTGTGCGATGCCGTGCCAGGGCATCTAGGAAGCTGTTGGCCGCGCTGTAGTTGCTCTGGCCTGTATTGCCGAGAACGGCTGAGACGGAGCTCGTCATGACGAAGAAGTCAAGCTCTGCGTTGCCGAGCGCTTTGTGCAGACTCAGCGCGCCGCGAACTTTGGGGGTGATGGCCGCCATGTAGGAGGCGTAATCCATCTGCTCGAACATACCATCCTAATAACGTAATGTTAGTAACAGTTAGAGAGAGAAGGGGAGGGACCGCATGGCGCACCTTCAAAACCATAGCCGCATGCACGACGCCGCGGATTGGTCGCTCTGCCTGCAGAGAGTAGATTATACATTGCACAGCAACTTCGTCGGATGCATCAGCGCGATATACTCTAGTTGAAGTGCCCGGGCACTTCTGAATGTTTTCTATGACTCGGGCTGCTTCGGGCTTGCTTGCCCCTGATCGGGAGATGAAAGCGAAGTGTCTAGCACCACGTTCCATCATCCATTTTGTTAGGCTTCGACCTAATCCTCCCAGGCAGCCGACTAGGACGTAAGTCCCCTCGCTGGAGAGTGTGAGCTGGCCCGTTTTGCATGTTGTGTCTGTTTTAACGCTCTCGTTACTGGAAATGTGAGCTAGAGCCGGCGTAAACTCCGTGCTGTTGGAGGGGAGCACTGGATACTGTGCCACGGGCGCTATAGCAAGCGTCTCGTTCGTAGATCCAGTCGCAGTTAAACTGGGGGAGGATAGTGAGGTTGTCGGTACAGCAACACCCTGCTCCTGACCTGTCGCGAATTGGGGAGTATGAGGATATAGCCGCGAAATTCTTAGGACACCTTCATGCAGCCAGAACTCCGTATCACTGCTCGGATGCAAGCTGTCGAAAGCATCAACTCTTTTGATAATTGCTTGTGCCACACTCTCAATTGATTCGGCACTATCAACGTCAAGCAGAGCGGTCTTGGCTGAAGCCTGTTCGGAACGAATGACGCGAAGGAAGCCTTCTGCCAACCCTCCTTCGGCGGAAGAACCCTCTTGGACACCTTGGGTCAACCATAGCAGAGGAGCGCCCGAAGCTAGAATAGCTTTGAGGTTCGAGAAGTCGGCCTCGGTAAGTGATAACAGTGCCGTGCCTTTCCTATCATCGACGATGATACATTGCTGTTCATTTATGGCGAAGTTCGCTGATTGTTTCTCATGTACAGTCCTTCCACTATTGGTAAGAGCATTCGCTAGGCGCGCAGCGCCTGTACCTGAGGACCCGAATGAGACCAACGAAATTCCGCGGGTAGCGTTGTTGATGTTGTTGGTGTTCCCCGCGTCAACCTGCCTATACGCAAAGTGCTGGCTGGATGTAATTGAAAGCCTCGATGGAACCGGGGAGAAGCAGTGGCGGGTGCCAACAAGCCATCCTCCGCTACGTACGAGAGGAAGAAGACCATCCACTTCGGCTTTTGCATCCGAATCATTGAGCCCGAAATATTCGGTAATGAGAAGATCGAATTGCGAACCCTCAATGCCGGTTGACCAGTCATCTGCTGATGACTTAATAGTAACACGCTCTAGCAAGTGTTCATCAATATGGGGGGCTGGTTGCTCTTCAGCAAATCCAATTGTGATGGAACATTCTTTCGGCAAAATGGCTAGGGTGGACTCTACCACACTGGGAGAAGGGGCACCGCAGATCAAAACGGACTTGATGGGTTGTTTATGGCAGACGAGCTCGACGAAGTCTGTCAGGGAATCAAGTTTATGAGCCGGATCAGACGAGAGAGTCTCAACATCGGGTTTCCAGGTCACAATAGAGAAAGGCTCCGGTTCGCTAGGGACGGTCAACTGCTGTGGTGCCACTGCCTCGTAAGCCGTGCATACCAAGTCATCGATGTCCATGACCAGTTTTCCTGCAGAGTCCGCTAGGGAGGCGTAGGTGTGGAAGTGTCTTCCGTCAATCTTTTCGGTCCAAGCTACAGCGTGTCCCGTGGTCTCGACTTCGCTTTCTGGAAAGGTTAAAGAGATTTGCGCTATAGAAGTTGGCACTACTCCCCATTGCATCTCTCTATGCTTGCCGGCGTTGATGCTGACGATGATCGCTTGCAAGACGGCATCTATTGAGCTCGGATGGAGCATATAGCGGGACTCGT
Organism: Nemania abortiva; assembly: GCA_022578505.1. NCBI lineage: Eukaryota > Fungi > Ascomycota > Sordariomycetes > Xylariales > Xylariaceae > Nemania > Nemania abortiva. The sequence goes on from MU392639.1 coordinate 125,996, forward strand.
CTGTCATCACGCCCGAGGTTTGCGAGATTATGAGGTTTCCGGCGGCATGTCGCAGAGACTTGTCGGTTCGGATGTCGACAAGCCGCTGGAATGTATTGGTGTAGTTGAAGCCTACTCGATGGAAAGCGTTGTACCATGTTTTGCCAGTCACACGCTGCGTAAGCGCTGCCTCTTCAACCGGGTGGTCCCGAGCGGGTATAGGCTCGGAAGTGGCAGAAATATTGCCCTTGCAATGCAGAGTCCACTCCCCTAACGTCACGGACTCGAGAGTGAAGGTATAATCCTCGTCATCCGTGGTATGTAGAGACGTCACGATCTCGATACCATCGGCCTCGGGAATTACTAGCGCGGTACGGATATCGATATTACTCAGACGTACGCCTTCGAAATGGAGGTCTTGAATTTCGTGAATCTGCCGCAGCGCTTCGATTGCTGCGGACAAGTAGCCTGCTGCTGGGAATATTGCCTCACCGCCGAGCTACGACCCGTTAATTTAAAATTCCGCTTTACCGCAAGGTTAATGGGCTACTTACATTATGGTCTTTCAGCCAAGGGATATCACGGTGTCGAAGTATATTTCGCCAGGCTCTGGAAGCATTCGATAGCCCAGGGACACGCGTACCCAGCAGATCGTGGCGAGCATGCTTGCGGCTTCGCGCTTCTGCGCTCGTCCGCGGCTCGGCCCAGTAATGCTTCTCATAATTCCACTGGTATGGGGGTAGATCGACTAATAGATTACGCGCTGCGGGTTTGCGTATACCGCTGGACTGTTTTGAGAAGTCCAGGTTGACCTCTTCCAGGTCCACGGGGTAGTCAGCAAGGAACAGTGAGCCTGCCACTGCTAGTAGCTGATCCGCATCGTTCTTGTCTCGCTGAAGAGAAGGGATATATGTTCTGTCTGCCAAGCCGATTTGCTTGAATGCTCGGGCTAGAGCAGAGTGGCAGCCTACCTCGATAACTGAAGTCACATTGTCAAATTCTTGATTCGACCCCATTCGACGGACGGCTGTGTCGAAGAGCACCCGTTCACGCAGGTTTTTGCTCCAGTATGTAGGAGGCACGGTATCGCCAATAATCGCCTCTCCTGTAACAGATGAGATCATCGGTGAACGGGGCTGTCTCCAGCTCAGATCTTCCTCGCCGAGGCCAGCTAGCTGCTCTGGTAGCATGGCATCGTATGCCTCTCCTACTACAGCCATATGTGGTGAATGATAGGCACGGCCCGTCTTAAGCTCTTGTGCAAAGATTCCCTCCCCTTTCATTGTCCGAGCCAATTCAGATATGGCTGCTGCGTCACCACTCAGAGTTACGCTGCCTGGGGAGTTTTCGCAAGCTATACACACTTTCTGAGGGTCGGATGGAAGCCATTTTGCGACATCATTGGCGCCGAGCCCAACAGCAAGCATTGAGCCAGCGCTGGAAGTCTCTTGAACTGCCCTGCCGCGAGCATATGCTATTATAATTGCTTCTGGGGCACTGATGAGACCTGCTGCATACGCAGCGCCAATCTCGCCCGAAGAGTGGCCAATGCTGACAGACGGAACGATATTCCAGTCGCTGAATAAATCAACAAGAGCTATTTGTACAGCTGTGCACAATGGTTGAGCAACTTCGGCTTCGTTGATTCTTCCGCCATTGGCATCTCCTTCGAAGAGCATGCCACTCAGGGTGAAAGTCGGGTTTGGATCAAGCCTACTTAGTACCCGATCTAGCTTCTCGATCGTCTCCTGGAATAATGGGAATTCTGACATCGCAACCTTCCCCATGCCGAGCCATTGTGCCTATCCTCACTCAATTAGTATGTCACACTGTTAAGTGGAGGCAGATGACCGATACGTACACCTTGGCCAGTGAAGATAAAACCAACTCCTCCTTTCTTTTTAGGAACCACCCCCATTCGAAGCTCCTCCGCTTTGAAAGCTGCTTCTTCCTCGCCTTCACGCAAGATTGTGAACCCCCTGTGCGAAGATCTTGTGCGATGAAGATTCAACGTGTGTGCAAGATCAGCCGGATAGTACTCTTCAGCAACAGCTTTAAGAGCGGCAATGTTGCGAGTGAGTGTTGGCTTGTCGTGTGCAGAGAGGCACAGGAGCAACGGCCTGCTTGTCGAGTTGTCATACTTCGCGTTTGCTTTGCGCGCTCCATGCCTATAAAAGGGGAGTAGATTGTCCGCAGCCTCAACGATAACATGCCCATTCGTACCACCATAGCCGAATGAAGAGACGCTTACTCGCCGAAGTAGTGAGTTCTCCGGCCATGGCGCAGTGTCTGCGTGGACTTTAACATTCCACTCTTTATCTAGAACTGTACGAATAATTGGTCAATAATGTTCACGAGCTCTCGAAGAGGGTCAACCGTCTTACTTTCGGGGTTTAAGCGATTGAATAACGCGACACCAGGGATGACTGCTGCCTCTGTCATTAACGCTGCTTTCATAACTGCGAATATACCGCTAGCGGCTTCACTATGCCCAATATTCGGTTTAACCTATTCATTTCCATTAGCTCAAGTTCGGTAATTATAGCTTGCTAAATGCAAGTACTTACTGCACCCATAAGCAGGGGCTCGTTTTCAGACCGCGTGTCGTTCAGAGCTCGTGAAATGGCTCTGACCTCAATTGGGTCTCCGACCGGGGTGCCGGTTCCGTGTAATTCGGCATATGGCGTGAGCCGCGGGTCAAGCCCTGCCTTTTCATACGCCATCCGTACGACACGTTCTTGGCCTGCGCCACTAGGGTGTGTTATGCCCATCCCATCTACTCTTCCGTTTCTACCCGCAAGATGATACGTCAGACACATCTCAGTTGATCGGTTCTAGGCGATAGACAACTCACGTATTTACTGCAGTGGCACGTATGACCGCCCTGATAGGATTACCATCTTTGATGGCATCAGATAGGCGTTTTATATATAAAGCACCGGCCCCTTCTGCTCGACCGTAGCCGTCGGCACTGGCATCGAAGGTATGGCATGCTGAAGTTGGCGAAAGAACTCCTAACTTCGCTGTGTTCATATGTTGGTCGACGGTAAGAATTAGATTGACTCCTCCAACTATAGCCGCTTCGCAATCTCTCGCTCGAAGTGCGTTACATGCATTGTGTAAGGCATATATCGAAGAAGAGCAAGCAGTATTAATAGTAAAACTAAAGAGAATCTGAGTCAGCTACTCCAACGAACGCGCATTCGATCTACTTACCTTGGGCCATTCAGGTTTAATACATTTCCAATCCGGTTACTTATTATTCCCGTATCAACTCCCGTAGCTGCATAGCTGTGTCTAAAATCCGGCTCTAATGTCGACATTTGTTCTGTAGTCTGTCAGCTTCGGTCATCAAATACGACTTGGGTGTCTTACGATAATCTGATGTGAATGAACCAACAAACACAGCAGTGTTTGAGCCAGACACTTGATCTAGAGTCACGCCCGCGGACTCTAAGCACTCGTAAGAGACCTCGAGCATGCGCCTCTGCTGAGGATCTAGCCATTGGGCTTCTATAGGGGTTAGATTGAAAAAGGTAGGGTCGAAATCACGTGGATGTCCATCGAGGAAGTAGCCCCCAAGAACGTTGAAGGAGCCTGGTCGATCTCGATCTTGGTGATAGTGGGCGTCGATATTGAATCGCGATGCAGGGACCTTGGGCGTTTGTCCTGTTCGCTTGTCGACTAGCATATTCCAGAACGACGAGGGCGAGTCTACCGACCCCGGCAACCGACAAGCTGCAGGATGACGGAATTTGTCTTAGAATATCTTCAAGCGGCCGAGACGGACAAGACAGCAACACTTACACATGCCACAGATTACTATCGGCTCAAGGGATGGCTGTTCAGCCATCCCGTCTTCTACTGCATTTGGAGACATTGTAGTAAGAAATATACACGTAGATCGAGGTTTTCTGAGAGGTCGTAGGCACAAGATGGCGTTCTGGTGGCTTTCGATCGCTTTACTTATACTTTGTCTTTCAATGCTACATAATCTATCGCTCTAAGCATATGCTGCTGCTTCCACTACCCCACATGCAGTTCGTCCGCTTCTGCTCGTCTACATGAACCCACCAACCATAGCCTTCTGCTATCAAAGTAATCCTGTACTTACTATTCTCTGGTATTGGTGGCGTAAGGTCAATAACACCTGGACTTCTTGCCTTGTTAACGTATAAATCGTTTCTCTATTACTATTTCTAGTTTTATTTGATTACTCAATCCGTATACTGTATACTTTTACCTCACCTCTGCAGAGGCCTTTCACACAAGCCGCCAACATATTAGCGGCTCTCGCGGAATCTTACTATGGCATGATAGTGGTCCGCTTTCAACCTCCCGGACTCACAATGGAATATTCCACAGACCCTGGTCAGCCCCTAGCTCAATGGGGATTGGCAGGCTAGTTGATCCGCGCAAGTACCGTGCACCCACGCACTTTGACAACTCACCTTCTCGATGCACTACACTAAATATGCAACTTGCTAACGGTTGCCGAGTGCGGTCTTTACACGTACATGTGTCACTCCGTATGCTGACAGGGGCAGAGAACAGGGGCATGTACAAGGGAGAGAGATCTGCTGCCGGCAAATCCCTTCTGTTTACATTTCCGTTGTACAGCGTCAGACGCAGTGCCCAGAGCCCGCCACAGCAGACCCTTGACGCATATATCAGAGAGCGAACCGATGATGACCTGCCTCTGTCTGGGACAAGTTCACCCAAGAATTATCTAACATGAAGGCCGCATCGCTTGCATTTGGCTACCGGGCCCTCGCCTCGCTCTCTGTCCTCCTTCTCTGGGGATTCTACGCGCTTAATGGAGGCCTCAAGGCCAATATCCTTGCGCCCCTAAATGGAAGGCTAAATGAAGACATCGCACTCAAAAACAACTACACTGGGATTTTCATCATCGATTACCCTATCGGCCTTCTCATCGCTTTCTTCTACTTTGCCACTGATGGATCAGACGAGGGTTTCCAGCTCCTCGTATTCGAGGGCTATTCTACTCTCCAGTCATCGTTCGTATGGCTGTATGTGGAAATGATGAGATCAGAGAGCAAGCCTTGGACAATCGCAACGTCAGACTTCCTAGCTTCGCCACAATCTGAGAAGTATTGCTGACGCGTGACTCCTTAGACCGCTCTTCTTCGCGACTCTCTCGCAGATTCTAGGTGGTGCGATATCATTGCCACTCTACTACGCCTATCACATCCTATGGGTCGACAGTGCAGAAATCCTGCGGGTTCGAGATCAGCATGCAGCCGGGGCGCTCCCATTCAGTTTCCTGCTAGGCGCCATTCTGCCGGCCATCCTGGGACTGGCGCCAACCTGGAATGGGCCAGGATCGCGAACTCCCGAATCCCATCAGAACTACCTGGCCATCTTCCAGGTCGATCCCCTCTGGGTGACCCTGACCCAGACCCTGCTAGTAGCCCTCTTCCGCTGGCTCGATTCCACCGGGGGTGGCGATGGCGTCCGATCGCCGAAAACCGCACACAGGTGGACTCGGGCGTCATATCTCTTAGCAGCTGCTTCTTCGGCAATAGGTCGTATCTACACTGCTGCAAGACTATTCACTAGCACCGACGAGGGGACTAACTTGCTGCGAATGCGTGTGCCTAACTCGCCAGAAGGACCTACTGGTGGACTCCCTGATATGCTTGCTCGGGGCACATTCCTGTATCTACAGTTTGACGTCCCGATCTTCGAGCTCGCTAGCATGGGCTGGGCGTTCGTGTTGCTCACGAGACTGCCCAATCGTCCCCGACTGTCGGCTCCCATGCTGGCCGCCACGATGTTCATTGGATACATGACGCTCGGGGCCGGAGCCACCGTGTCCTTGGCCTTGTACGTTCGCGAGAGTCTTTTGCCGGAGAAGGGGAAGAGTACAGACTAGGCGGTGATCTGGGGTTTCCTGGCATCTTCAAATCCTAGTCTAGGTTATGCATGAACGTTTAGTCAACTTTTACAAAATGGTCCTAGAAAATCGATAGCTCGAATCACGACCCGTCTGCTCGTCGCCTCGGTGAAGAATTGCAACGGCGCCAACGCCAACGCCGTCCCGTGCATGTAGTGAGGTCGGGCGTTTCAACGTTATGCGCACTAGGTAGCTTGTTGATGGTATGGGTCTACACTTAATACCCTGTACATATGCAGGTGCATGGGCAGGGGGGAGGAAAATCTCCATGTCCACATTGGGAGCGTCTACCAGTAAGAAGTAATCAATCCGGCTCCTAAACTAGTAGTTTCCCGTACCTAGCGTATGCAACCCTGTATGTCATACGTCTAGATGGAGCCAGGATCCCACAGTTACATTTCGACCCAGAGATCTGTCTCCAGTTCGCCATCGTCTCTCCGCTACGACTCTGCTCGATCGGCATACACGTGTACACGGACAATAATCGTATGGTGGAGTTGGACAACGTTTAATCTCTCAGCGATATCAAGGAAACGGTCTCTGGAATGCTATATTCGGGCCTCTTTTCACCACGACGACCCCCACCGAACTACGGCAGCAGCAGGGGTACGCCTGCACAGAAGACGATGTGTCAGAATGAGAATCCAGGTTGTCGGCAAAGGTGGCACGTTCTGGCGAAGAGGCCCCAGCCTGTCATCTGTCAATTGGTGGATTGCCCACAGCTACCGAGATTACGCTCTCGGCACAATTACGTGTTGGTTGATATGCGGTGAAATAGGCAAGAAAAAATTCGATCGAATCCCAGGCTACGTGAATGGCGGTCCATTTGAATTCGATGCTCACCGCCGGAAACTGTCCTGCGTGTACTATGTAGGGGTATCACTGGCCGTTCCGCTATCCTATAGCTATTCCTATTAAGATACCAGGACTGCGTATGTACAGCAAGGTATGCGTGCATCACGGCCCTACTTCCGGTATATACCTAGCAGAAATCACTCGCTCCTCTGCCTAGTACACACTAGATAGGCGAATGTTGGGTTGTCGTGCCTGGGTCTTCACGAGGCCTGCAAGGCGCCTCTCATTACTAGTTTGGTACACTTACTGTATGGGGATATGCAAAGTCCTTTATCGGTGTGCCACCTCACCTCGTCGACCAGTTCCTTTCAGACTCGCAGCATTGGATACTTGCAGCGTTCTGTAATGCACTATGATAGGAAGGTGGTTGCCTTAGGCTGCCTACCTGCAGAACTGTGACGGTGAAACATATAGCGTATATGATCGCCCGTTCGTGATATTAAACTGCAAGCAATGATGTGTCTGTACAGGTATGCTATGCATGTCCCGCTCTGGCACTTTGGCACTTTGGCACTTTGACACCGTGCGGTTACCATGTTGGCTGCCGGAAATGACCCGGATTAGAATTGGATACTCCAGCCTCCAGCGTCATAACCCGGACATCGCGACGTGGTCGAGGGCCAAAGCGTCGGGTCATAATCGTATGATTTGCTTAATGAGCCAAGACGTCGGGATTGTCCACAATTGATGTCAAAAACCACAACCTCGGGTCTGTCGCGAACCGCGTGCTCGGGACTCTGATCAATACCTACCTCGCGAACCAGAGCTTCGGGTCAGCAGATCCTGACCAATGAAACTACAGATAAAAGCTTCTACTCAAGAACAACATTGTTGAGACATGGAGGCAAACATCATGTCTCAAGTTGATGTAGCTATTATCGGCGCAGGTAAATGAATAGAGGTCAATTATAGCCTAAGAATGGAACGGCGTTACTAATGTTTCGTTAGGGTGGTATGGGCTAGTTGCGGCTCGGACATATCTCCGACTACGACCTTCAACAAGGCTGATTATCATCGATTCCGATAACACAGTTGGAGGAGTTTGGAGTAAAGACCGGTTGTACCCGAATCTGGTCGCGCAAGTCCGACATGGCGTAAGTTGGACCCCAAGGCAAGCCCACTGCCGTCAAAGGTGCAAGTCTCTAACATACCGAGAAGCTATTCAACTACTCAGATACTCCAATGCCGCGGAATGGCGGCAACGCCAAGGATCCGAAGGTAACGGGCGAGATGATACATAACTACTTGCGGGGGTATGCGGAAGATCACGATCTGTTGCGCCGTATACGGTTCAACACCTTTGTCACGGATGCTAAGAAGTTCGATGGAGGATGGCGGCTATCACTCAAAGGCACCGACGAGGTGATTGAGACGGAGAAGCTCATGGTAGCCACAGGCGTCACGTCTATCCCGTCTCTCCCTGGCCTAGACCTCTCAGCAAGCTCACTGCCCATAATACACTCTCGTGACCTCGGCACGCACTATCAAGAGATTGGCGATGAGGCCATCAAAGAAGTGGTCGTCGTTGGTGCTGCTAAGTCTGCATATGATGCTGTGTACCTGCTTCTCAAGATGGGCAAGAAAGTCACCTGGGCGATCCGCCGCGAAGGCGGCGGACCGCTTAGCATCATGCCCTATAAAGTGTTAAATACGATAAATGCGATTGCTTTCGCCTCGACTCGCCTCATGTCTCATCTCAGCCCCTCCATCCTAAATACGGAAGGCCGACTTTACAAGGCATTCCACAAGACGCGTCCGGGCAGATGGTGTATTGGCCGATTCTGGGATTTCCTCGATTTGAACAGTTCGATCCACGCCGGCTACTCAAAGGGAGACCATGTGGCTCAGCTAAAGCCGGAGATAGATCGTCAAAGGTAAATATCTCCCTATGCGAGCTATGGCAACATGTCTAAATGCTAATTCGATCAATTAGCGTCTTCTGGGCGAGCTCTGGATTGGGGATTGTCACGCTCCCTGATTTCTGGCCAACACTGCACGGCCCGAACCTCACAATCCGCAGGGACGTAGTCGATGAGATCAAAGGCAAAACTGTCAAGTTCGAGTCGTCGGAGCCAATTAACGCAGATTACATGATCATGTGTACTGGCTGGGGTGACCATTCTGGGATCTTCGACGCCCAGCACAAGGCCATGATCGGTCTCCCAACTTACGGTTCCGAAGTCGAGGTTTTCTCGGAAGGCGGTGACATTGACTGGAAAACATACTACGAGACAGCTGACAAGTCTGTGAATGAGAAACTACCTTTTCTCGCCAAGCCTCCAAACCAAAAGTATACGAAGGCATCTGATCCGGCCTTGCAGAAGAAATGGAACTTGTACCGACGTGTCGTCCCGGTTTCTATGGCCGCGAAGGGTGACAGATCCCTTGCCATCCTCGGACAAATCCATACAGTGCAGACCCCCCTTGTCTCAGAAGTCCAGTCGCTATGGGCCATTCTGTACTTGCTTGGCGAAATCGAGCTGCCGGACGTCGACACAATGGCGAAAGAAGTATCGCTCTGGAACACCTGGACTCGCAAGAGGTACTTGAATCAGGGGCTGAAGCATACATACTCACTTTACGATTTCATCTCGGTAAGACCCAGGCTCCGAATACATACTTCGTAGCAGCTGCTGATTTTGAATATAGTATATCGATACCATCTTCAGGGACTTGAAGCTAGACAGTCACCGCAAGTCAAACTTCGTGTCGGAGCTCCTTAGCCCTTACGAACCTCAGGACTTTAATGGATTCGTGGACGAATACCTGCGTAAAAGGGAGGCATCAAAAACATAGTCGTGTCGTTTCGGAGTATCGGTAGATAGGTATAATGCAGAGGCCACAATCCAACCTTGCGGTACACTCTGTCTGTATGGAAATCAGGTCTAATCTATAGCCCAAAGTCTGTACTCTATTAATGATAATCTTGTTTAGATCGGTGAACCGTGATAGATTCGCTCTCGTGTTCCTCTAAATGCGCCTTTATACCCTCTTTATAGCCCTAATCTAACCATGAGGATGCGATGACCTTTCGTGAAGACAAGTATACAAAAAAATAGTACAGAAAACTCTCACACGTATGATACACCGCGTCGCAATTATGGCGTCTTCCCTTCGCTTACAACAGAGATATCGTCATCTAGAAGCGACCTAGATAGCTCTCCTTCTACCCAACTTGAGATGTTGGCGACAGCTTCAGTCGCACTATTGAGGTGCAGCTGGAAAAAGCCCTGTAGTTGTGAAGGCGTGAACGTGTCTTCGGGAATCTGCGATGAGAATTCCCGAGCAAGTTCTTGCAGCGTCTCATGTTCTAGTCGCGGGGATTCCTCGCTGGTCTCTATCGCATCGCATTGGTCTTTGCATACAAGAGGAGAACTCTCGGTATCAGGCGTAAACATGCGGATGAACATCTGCTCTGCCGACTTTCGGCTGATATTGCCAAGCATGACTTTCATATCAACGCGCCCGGGTCGCACCAAAGCACTATCTAAGCGCTCCGGCTTATTCGTCGTCATTATCACGATCCTGCCTTCTGCTGACCCTACGCCGTCTAGAACATTTAATAAGCCGGAGAGCGTGCAAGTCGACTGAGCGACAGCATGACTCTCGTCTTTCTCGGAATCCCGGTCTGTCCATATAGCATCGACGTCCTCGAGGAGCACAATACACTGTGGAGGTATCTCCTGGAACATCTGCTCGAGGTCTTGGTCGCTCGCAACACATGGTATCTTCACCTCGTAAAGATCAAGGCCGAATTCCCCAGCTATAGCTGTGGAGAGCGAGGATTTCCCTGTCCCTGGAGGCCCGAAGAACAGATAGCCTCTCCGGTAAGGCATGCTACGGCTCTGGTAAAGCCTCTTCGTGCTGGGGTCGAGATATTTTCGTATGTCGGCTAGCAGCGCTTGCTTCAAGCTATCGTCGAAGTGGACCGTGTCGACTCGCCGGATTGGTTTCCGAGCTTTAGGCTGCCACGACATCCCGTATCGATCGCGAGCATAGATGATGACAAAGAACTCTGTCTGCCTGTCTGCATACTCCTGGCAGGTCTGGATGAGTTTCTTGATAGGCTCAGTGGACCATCCTAGACAGCCTAGAGTGAGTTCCTCGCCGCCGATACCATCGTAGGAGGGGTCGCTCATGGACGCGTGGAAGCTGTCTAGAGACCGCGAAACGAAATACAAGCAAGACCCATGCCAAAAGAAGGTCGTTTCGAAGTGTGGGAGGTACTGGACTTCTCTACGCTTCTTTTTCAAGAGCGCAGCCCTATCCGCCAAGTCCCCTGCTTGAACCTGTGTCCGTGCTGTGAAAGACCGGATTCCGCGGTGTTGTACAATATTGGTCATCACCCAGCTCATGACATTTCTGTTCAGAGGATCCCGCCCGGGTACTGTGACCGATGCCACGAAGAACTGCCGTATCCAGTTGTATGATTCCGTCCATGCCGCTTTGAGGAAGCGCCAAGCCACGGGAGCGACGCCGGCACACGCGGCGAGGGAACCCAGGCGCGTGATGTCTAGGCCAGACGCCCATCGCTCTAGAGCGTCCTTGACGAGACCTAGGTCCTGCATATGAGGTGTCAGGAGGCCATGGCGGCCAATCACCTCGGCCTGGAAAGGCAGCGCCATACCGAATCCTCGTCAAGCTCCACACTTGGTTGTATAGCCAACAAGTCGCGTGCTACGGCCAGACAGACGGGCGAGCTCGGGCCCCGGGGAAAAAGTTAGCTCGGGAGGAATGGATCCTGCCGGAACACGAGAGCATGAGAGACGGGAGAAAGAAGCGAAAAAGAAGAATTGAAACTTAAAGAGAGACATGAAGATTAAACCAAATTAACCGGCATCATCGCTTTTGACAATGTTGCAAAACGGCCGAGTGAGAGCTGACGCCCGTTAGATCCGGGAGTTCGGCGTTAGGTTTTCTTCACAAGCCACAATACACGCCACAAACACTCATCACAGCTTATGTACCGCCATGCACCGCCACATGTATTGATAGAGACTTTACTGAGTAGTAGGTACTATGCTTTCTTCATTACAATGTATAATAAGTAATTATGATTGCTTTAATTGTTTCGAAGCTTAATCCCGCGAGAGTTTCAAAGCCTCTGCGAGCCTCATCCTTGAGCACGCAGTATTCTCTATCGCCCGTGTTCTCGAACCTCACAAAGGCATATTGCTACTTCAGACACCGATAAGTGTGGGAAGTATAGTTTTCATATGAATTGAGTTTCTCTTATGTCATTTCCGACGAGCTGTTTTCTCCGGATGTTAGGGACTTGATATATATTCCACCCTGCTTGTGACATGCTTCCTTGACGGATCCCGTGGGCTGCACGACCTGGGACTCATTCTAGGCCCAAGACTCTGAAGTTCTTTATCTTGGGGTTTCTATTTAAAAGCTCATATTCTCTCAGTGTCCTCTGCGGAAGCCTTAAACTGGAACAGGACGAGGTGATTGACGGGCGTTGCGACCGAGACGCATCAAAGCTCCAGTGAGTCCCCGTCGGATTGGAGTAAGCGCAGTCCCACGTCCTAGCTTCATACAAGATTACGACAGATAAAATGTTAAATAATGAGAAGGGCGAGCTTAAATTCATAGCCAACAAGAGCTAGACGGCCCGCCAATCGCAACAGCCGAGTATTGCACTCTACTGCAGCATCCGAACAGCGGCAAGATAAACCGGGTTATCACATTACAGCTTTACCTATCGCAAGCAAAGGTTTTCTCCGCCGACTTTACTGGCTATTTCTTCGCAGATTATACTGTACCTTACCTCACTCGTAAATCTTGGGACCTTTAGCGACTATCAGGGACAGTCCCTGGGTAGACTATCTTCATAACAGCAACACTACGCTACATGTAGTCGGCACCAATAATTGTGAAGTAAATGATAGAAGTGCGCCATAGGACCCCTTTGGCTTGGTTTCGCTAATCATAAACACCTAGTTTAAGGCTTTCTCGTCATACTCCCGACGGTCGATAACGAGGGTAGCATATGAGTTGAGGTCTGGTACGCTTATGAAGGGAATAACATGCAAGGTAAGGGTAGTAAAATCGCGGGGATAACGAATATGATATTACGTTGACTTGAAGTCAAGGCTATAGAAGGCGATTTTGAGCATGCGCTCATATCAAGGGAATTATGCTCGCACCGTTGGTGAGGGATAGCGGTGTTTGAGTTGAAGACAAGCGTCCGCTGAGGCGCTGATCGCGATTGCTCTTCATCCTATCATTGTTAGTTTTTCTTTCATGTGAAGGTGAGCAATTCTCTTTGAGAGAGTAAATAATTCAATAGTGGCACATTAACGAATTCTAACTATTAAGACATAGATTAGTGATGCTAAGTACGGTCAAACGAATATCTTGATTTTAATTAAAAAAATACGGCATGATATCTAGCTATAAAATAACTTCCCCTTGGGTCTTGTATGGCGGTCACGTGTATCTTGTTACTAGGTTAACTTTATTGAAGGGGAGAGAGAAGAAAGAGGGTTAAAAAAATGTGATAGAGGAAAAAAAAAAAAAAAAGAGAGATTGGCCAACGAGGGAATCGAACCCCCGGTGCCTAATGATGCAGAGTGAAGATGCTAAGTAAGAATATTGAGTAAGGATATAGAGTAGAGATGCACCGCTAGGCCATACCAATTCGGCCACTAGGTAGGCAGATTAACGCGGTATATACGGCTTGTTTTGCTTGGGGGTGAGAAACCTTAGTATGGGCGATTACGAGTACAGAGTCACTAGTTGAACTTTGTTCTGGCAGAGGAGGTTTGCATGTGATAAGCGCCTGTTCTATTGAGAGCGATCGTGCCTTGCCTCATGCCGTGGCCGTCTCGAACTTCTCGTAAGTGGTCTGCCGCTTTTTCGAAGAACCTCAGACCCAAGCCTCCACGAAAGGCAGAATAGATGTGCCAGATTATTGTTACACGACAGTCTGTGGTGTGCGGAGTCAATCAGTTAATATCTGTATCGTGTCGTCCACGCACGGCCTCCATAATCTAGTATGCTAGGCATACTGCATATTAAGGCATACCAGAACGAGTGTAAACATGGTTCTACTGATGATGCACGTCATGGAGCGGAACCCGTGTCGATCAGTACCTGCTGTTAGCAGTAGGCCTATACCTCAGCCTCGTTTTTTCGGAGGTGTAGATCATTTCACTATTGGAGATTTATGTATCATTATTCCCTACCGCACGTAGCTGCCTACCTTCTTGTACTGCTAGATCAGCAACGCCCGAAATGGATACCGAGGTTCATCGAGGAATATATGGGCCGAGGAAAAATGTGGAAAATTCAGCTTCGTTGCAATAGGGCAGCCTCGTAGCTGTGGGCTCCTTGAGACGTTCTCTGTTGGACTCGGGTCGGATGTTAAGCGGATACTCTTGGAAGCCTCGAGAAGATCGCTGGTATCGATGGGTGACTTCAGGGGGCTAGGTGCTCGTATGATGTCTGGCCAGGACCTTTGCTCTAGGCTCTGATCTCGCATGATTTCGGAACCGAGTGCCTGAAGCCTGAGTTGATAATCTTGGTAATAGTCCCTCTGCTAGTCCCTCTCCTGTCCACCTAATATCTGCGTTGGAGTCGATCGATGTGGCAAGCACTCGCCACTAGGATTCCGTAACAATAAGGCTACCATACTCGTCTTCGGGCTGCCTGTGTTGTTGAGGTCTCCCATGACGACCTTCTGCAGCCGCGCGCCGTACTCTAAGTCGGTGGTAGTGACGTCGCGGTATTAAGGAGGCGTGGCCAGAGGGTGGCAGGGGCCAGATCGTGGGGAGGACAAAGGCGACCAACGGGATATCGACGGTAGTTGGCTCGGGGACATGCTTGCCGGCATATGAATCAGCGGTTAGGTGGGCGTAGCAAGGGCAGTACTCCTTGAAGGTAGCTCGTTACGGGGTCGCCGTGGCCTGGGGCCGCATCACACGAAAGGGTGGCCGGCATGAAGGCCAGCGCGTAGGACAGCGGAAGTAAGGGGCAGGACAACAGATAATGCGGTGTGATAGGTGTAACACTACCGCGTCGAAAATTTATTACGAGATTATTTTAGTCTCCAACTGACATTTCGTTTAGGCGAGTTCGTAGCTCCATTGTTACCCGCACCCGCTTATAGAAACTCTGCGCTATCCTGCGCTAAGCTAAGCGCCATCGCGAACTGCATAAGGGATGATTTGACGCTTTGATGTGACTATGACGAAATACTATCTATAAACGTAAAAAGAAAAGAAAAAAAGCTTCATCAGTCGCTTCTATCGCGAAGAACTGGAGGCATAGCCAACAGAAACGTTATAGTTAAATATATAACCCAATAGTTTTAAACCTTTTGCTTCCATTGGTGAATCGCGAAGCTAATATGGAGTTGATATGAGGCCAACAGCTGAATGGCCTCCGGGGCGAAGCAGATCGTAGACCCACAAGTCAGATACCACTCCATCCTCCTCAGCTACTCAGATTCGGTCACCGTGCTGTGCCGCTCTAGCCTATTTAGCGATAATAGGCACACTACCGGGGAGTTAACGCTAAGAGAATAAGGTCGATAAAAGGAACCAACAGTTTCTTTCCGGTGTCTCGATCACGATCTCTATTGGTGGCTTGCAACTCACAGAGGATCATTCCCACTCTCTAGACCAATCTGCGCCAATCGTGGCAATTTCTGGGCTAACATGGGAGGCGTTTTCATTCTTATAGTTTATGTGCCGACTAGAGCTGAGCCTGCTGAGACACGATTCAGTGACCGAAGCTATAGGCTAGCCCGTTCGTTACCTAACTGGTGATGAAGCTGACCAAGGCATAAAAACATACTAACAATGTAAAGTGAGGGAGGTGTCCTAGGATTTTCGCCTAATTTGCCTTAGTCTGTGCCTTCTTATAAACCATAATATCTACCCTAGCACCTTAACTCTCTCAATAATGCTCCAAAATCCTACGCCAGCGGAATTTCAAAACAGCAGGCCTGGCTGCCTAGCTGCAAGGCTTGCACTCAAATCAGGCTGTCACTCCATACTCCATAATCCACTTATAGGCA
The DNA here is from genome assembly GCA_022578505.1 of Nemania abortiva. Taxonomy (NCBI): domain Eukaryota; kingdom Fungi; phylum Ascomycota; class Sordariomycetes; order Xylariales; family Xylariaceae; genus Nemania; species Nemania abortiva. Next base: position 141,775 of record MU392639.1, read on the forward strand.
CACACTTCTCATTTTTGGTCACGACTTGTAACATTTCCAAAGGCAAGCTTACTATATTTGTGGGCCGATTGCCCATTAGGCTTGGGCGGTGGCTTATGTAGCCTGTACCGAAAATGCTAAATGTGTAAACTGTCGAAAATGATATTGCGAAGTGTTCATTGAGCTGCCTTAAATTTATGTGATAGGCAATTTTTGCCTTTGAAGACTGCATAAGACGAGTCACATCTCACTTGGAACTAGAAGAGTAGTGGTGGTACAAGATATCTGTTTTTAGAAAATTTTTAATACATCAAAACAAACAAGTAAATAAACAAACATACATTCCAACAAGGTATTTTGTTGGTGTTCGTAAAACCTGCTATTTTCAGGTATGCGACTTACAAAGTAGATGATGATCGCGACTACAGCCATATAGCCACGAACAAAGAAACAATAGTTTCCCACAAGGCATTTTGTTTCTGTTCATAAAACCTACTATTTGCTGAAGTTAAAAAGTAGATGATGATCGCGACTACAACCATAAAGCGGTGTATGAACATGTATATCGCAAATAGCAATAGTAACAGAACGATTGTTCCTCCATAGCTTCTTGTGTCTATGCTGCCATGAAAGCGTAGAGCCAGCATCGAAAGTATGAAGAGAGTAATATAAGTATCTTTCTGGAATGTAGGTAGAGACTCCACGGTATCCATGGCTCTAGAAAGATTCGCGCTGTTCAGCAAGTTAGTGAACATGGTCCCAGAAGAGCCCGTAGTATTCGATACGTTGTTAGACATGATGCCGGTTTGATAATGATATACTGATCAAGAGTTAATTATTGACGAGGTTCCCGGATTTTGTGGTGAGATAAGTAGTATTTATTAACAAAGGAGGGTCGATAGAAGAATGCTATTGTTTCTGCTTGGGGGCAAAAAGAAGAAAACAATCCTATTCAAGTTCCAAGGGTAGGGAAAGATGATTCGGGCAGAATAAGGTGCATGCTGACAGAATGGTTCCTTTGTTTGATAAAGGACCTTCTTTGTCTATACTATGCATTATGGGTTAGCGAAGGCAGCGAGAACTACGTTACCAGATAGGTTTCTCTATGCGCGGCGGACTTAATCGATCACACCTCTCGCCTAGGACCGAATAAGCGCACAAGACAGTGTAGATAGGGAGGGGAGGGGGCCTTATTTAGATACGTACAATGTGGCTCATGCATGATGTGTCTATTCTCCCCAACAAATTAGAAACCATTTGGAATGAAGCTATTATATGTAAATGTATTAACTGCATCAGTATCATGGCATAAACTGTTAGGAAATCATCCCTTGGAACACTGTCACGCCATATTGGCAAGGCGTGGGTGGCGACTCCTTGTTCTGTTAACGTACTATAGAACGAAGATGTACGAGCTAGAACTCTCGACCTCTAGTTGAACAAAATGAGTGAGCGGGGGGTAAAAGAGGCAGAAGGGGCCAAGGACGCCTTGCAAGAGTTATCTAGTTGAGATCATGGGCGGTTTAGAGAAGTGGTGCTCCAGAGCGTGTCATAGAGGCTTCTAGAGCTGAGACATGACTCTTATTTTTGTTCTGTTGAACCGTAACCAACTCGAAACCCCTCGAGGTCGGTGGACTGAGTGCCTTGCTTTCGAGGCATCGCTGTTTTATCGTCGCGGCAAAGGCAAAGTTGGCATAAAACGTCTCGAATCCCGGTCTCTGCGATTGAATGATAGGTCAACAAATGCCGGAACTCATACAGCCTTAGTATGGCCATCTGTGACCGAAAAAAGTGCTATATTCTTGCTGGTGCAGAAAACTTGTCAAGGATCTCTAGGCTAGGTAGGATTATGGCGAAGGCTGTGACACATCTCTCTAGGAAGTATCAGTTGACGAATCTTAGGCACGCACGTGATGGAGTATCCATATTACTGCTCGTCGGTCGGCGAACAGGCAGCCGGGCCTGAAACTCCTGTTGTTGATGTAGCTCGAGGAGGTGATAGTGCCTATGAAGGATCCGCCACAAGATTGGAGTTGGGAGGAGGATGCGTCGATAACTGTATTTACAATGGGCTTCTTGAGAACCCAGTCATGGGGGAGCCGTCGAGTTTTCAGGCTGGCAAGGAGCAGCCTTTTGGTGAGTCACACAGATCAGAACCGAGATGCCTTGCCTGAAGTGACCCCCCACACCTTGCAAGCGGCGAGCCAGTCACGGCCGCCTAGCAAATGCCGAAGTAGCTGACTATATAAGACCTGGACGATGCCCAGCAGCCCTATGCGTGCCTCCAAGATGACGAGTGGGATTATGTGGTTGAAGTGTGGCCAGGAATCGGCGATGCTGATCAAGGAGGTACGCCACTTATTCGTTTACTTATTCTGTCGTTTCATCGCCTCCGTCGTGAAGTCTTGACGCGTCGCGTTTGGCCCCTCAGCCCTCAGGCGTGGAATCTTGTTCCATCCGGGCGGTTCGAGGTAGACCCGATCGTCCGACCATTCACATGCTACAGAAAGCTTCTGCCTTCGCTCCATATTAGTCATTTTCCAACTATATCACATCCCACATCCCCATCCATCCCTCCATCTCCATACCCACCCCTGCACATTTCTACCCACATTCCCACCCATCCTTACCTGGCTGGCCTCACGTGGCAAATACGGCTTCGTTGGGTTGTGCTGCCTGGAGTTGGAATCAACCACGTAATGTGGGCTGCGTCTCGGGTCTGGGCAAGCCTCCAGTTAGGGAAGTTTCTATATTTGGACGTGCCTAGGTACGTGTGGCTGTGCTTCCAAGCTCTGCGCCACTAGGCTTCGGCAGCTTCCGCGCAATCCGATCTGAGTCCGACGCCAACCCGTGTGGCTCAGACCGTTTAGTTTGTTTTGTTACTCAACCCCTCTTTATTACATTAGCTATATTACCTATCACACGGAGTCCTTCCCCCGCCCGACAGCCCAATCATCGGTCCGCGCCAACTCTCCCTTACATGCTGCTGTACATGCCGGCGCTTACCTAATGATCCCTAACTCCAAATCAGTTGCCGTTATTTGTTATGTCCGCTCCACCCCGAATCCACAATCCACGCATCTTATATTTACAGTCGTGTTCTTTGTTGTAACCTCAAATGTCAGGCCGCTAACACAACATCTCATCTCCCACCTTACAGTAGATGATCTCAGGCCACTCGCAGACCACATTTTCGCCATCCAAGTTGCCTTTGAGAACAAGAATCTAGATTACCATTTCACCATCCAAGATCCCATCGACCCGGGAGATCTGGCGCTTCATGGTCAGTGCCGGCGCTACGTCCTCCCTCGCCAATATCGCAACAGCGAGCACAGTCGCCTCAAATTTCTCCAGATCTTCAGCTACGACCGCCATTACAACAAGGCCCTTGAGGGCTACTGGTACAAAATGAGCGTTGTTTACGAGGGGCCGAGAAATCCGCTACCGAGTAAGCCCTACACCGCGCATGGCGACGGCCGTGACCCGAAAATCACGGGGTTCAATCCCTTGAATCCCAATGGCGACCCCACGTTAATCCCATCCACCCCTTCCAGTCCGTCTACAAGTAGCCTAGCACCAACAACCCCCCCTAATGGCCTTGCATCGCCTCTCGGGTTTGCTGAGACTAAGACCGGAGCTCCGAAGAGCACACAACCCCGGATGAAGCCGATCCCCAAACCCCAGCGGCAAATCGTCAAGAACCGGGAGGGTAGATTCGTCTGCAACTGGCACGACTGCCATGCTGCTGTGAAAGATTTCGCCCGCAAATGCGAGTGGAGGTAAGCACTCTCATTAATCCCACGGTCTCCGTGTACTGATTCTTATTTGTATAGTAAACATATGGACAAGCATGAAAGACCATATAAGTGCCAGGCTGAAGGCTGCGAAAACATCCCCGGTTTCACGTACTCGGGAGGACTTCTCCGCCATGAACGTGAAGTGCACCGCAAGCATGGTGGCCCGAAGAACCCCTTATTCTGCCCCCATAAGGGCTGCAAGCGCCACAAAAATAGTAGTTTTGCCCGCCTTGAGAACCTAAACGAGCACCTACGGCGCTGCCACACATCCTCCGAAGCCGCGATACCAAGTGAGGAGTCAGATCCCATCATTGGAATGAAACCACTGCCGGACGCCGTGTCCCCTTTCCCCATATCCCCTACGCCCGTTATGACTAGTCCTAGAATCGGGACTAAGCGGAAAGCCGGCAAGGAGGACTTGCATGAGGAAATAAAACGTCTTCGATCCGAGAATCAAGAGTTGAAGAGGAAGATCGAGGCAGGCTACCTTCAACAGGGCGCCATGATGGAGCAGATCGACACACTGGAAAAGGAGAAGAGGGCTCTTCTCGGCCAACTCAAAGACGTCGACCTCGTCGGCCAGTCAAATTCCATACTCTGAGCTGCTGGTATGGTCACCACCTGGTAATCGCGACATTGGACACAAAATAATTCTCAGCTCCCCACGCCAAATACTAAATTGTATGGGTCGATAATGGTTAATCAGCATCTCTGCTCCCTAGCCGGACAGCTAGCTACCTGTTGCGCATGATATTTTTACGAGCAGTACTCTGGGTGTATTCTCGAGCTTCTACGACAAGCTACGGCGTACGGCATTGCATCTCAACCGGATTCCCCTGTTATTGCTGCTTTCTTTTGTTTTACGCGGGTACGAATGTTACGACTCTGGCGTATTGGCGTTTTGGTGTGTATCTTGAGTCATTAACAAACTGACGGGCATGCATTGGGCGGAGCAGTGGGCTGCTACACTTTGCATATAAATGATACCTATACAGTGTGGGAGCCCCTTCGGGTGGTAAGTTCTGGGATGCAGAAATTGAGGACCGGTTAGGGGGGTATTTCCGGCGGCGCAAGCTGTGGCCGTACACCTAGCATGTATTATACAAGGGGAAGATTGTACAACTATAGAGCGATGGACTACTCAATGTATTTCTAACATCCTCTGTTTCACTATTTCTTCGCTCTATCGGAATAGGGCGTGTACATATTGGCTTGCGATACTTTACACACACATATGGACCTTGCCTAAGAAGCATGGTCAGATCTAACCACCTCATAGGGTCCTTCCTAATGTGTGTATCGAAAATGCCATTAGTGGATTATTGAGATGACTCCTATAGAGAAAAATACATTTTAAGCAACAGCATGACTAACTGAGGGCGCAGTCTAGATAGAGGGCTAACTAATTATATATATATGGAGTAATCGGCGAAACTCAGCCGAAAATGACACTATGCGGCAGTCGTCAGAGGAAAAACTACTTGTAGCTGCACTACATGTTCCACCTCGTTCATACCTTCTCCTTATGACTCGGGTGCATAGCCGAGTACACAGCCCTAGCTAGGGATGTCCAAAAATTCTAACGTCCATTTTCGCAGGTAGGAAGGAATGTAACGTAACTATGGAGAGGAAAGTATCGCTATGGAAGGGGTTAGTTACTTGTACAATAACTCTGTTCTTACAGAAATGATTAGGCAGAATATGAAAAAGAAGTAAGAAAAAAAATACCCATTCTTGGAATCGAACCAAGAGTTCCCTGAAGGCTCCGTCGGTCTTCTCCTTCCACGCATAGTAGGTGGCCTGTAGCCGGTTCAGCACTCTCAGGACGTGTATTCCATTACACTAAACGGGCTACTGTTTGTTGGAAGAGGGGCTTGTTGTTTGAATATATAACCTTCTCTTTTCCCTAATTCATTGTAGGTACCGGTGGGCTTGGTCTGTTTGTTCCTGATTACGCGCAGGGAATAAACAACTCAGTTGCCTATTGATTATTGTACGCGGCCCTTTGTAAGATAATGTGGACTCGTGGAATTGGTTAGCGAATTTTGGAAAAGCATGGGTGAGAACAACCGTGGATTCTACGTATGTACAGTAGTGAAATACTGGCTTTGGAGAACAAAAGTACACAGAAGAATAGACGCCACCGATTATTCGAGGGGCAAGTAGCCGATGGCACCCCGGTGGGTAGATATGGAAAGATGTGGAATTACCAAAACTTGAGGATAAGGTGGAGAGATCAACGATCGACACCGGTAAGGAGCATTCAGAGTCCATCCTTAGAGGAGTTATTACCACATGCTATATAATTGGTTCTGTATTCAATCCTGATCACAAATGGACGTGTTGCCCGTGAGGAAGCCATTGAGGCAATGCGAGAACGATCAGCCTCGGATGTGTGGCTGTGCCCACCTTCAGGGGTTACAAAGGGTACAGGATTCTCAAAACGCTGCCTATGTTGGAAATCCTGTGTCCGCGCACCACACAGATAAGGTCATACAGGGTATCGTACGTAAGCTGCTTCTGTATATCTTCATAAAAAGCAGTCCAAATCCACTGCTTGATGGCGTTGAGGGATGTTAGCAATGCGGACGAATCTAGATGGCTTGGCATAGGCTTTATTACTAATAGGACCATATATGTCAATAAACCTCCTCTATCTCACGGGAGGTGGATTTTTTTTTATTATGATTTATAACCTCAATCAGCGGAATTCACGGCATCTGATCATTTCTGCTGTGATGCTTTTGCATTCAAATAGAATAGACGATCGGGCTTAATTCTAAAGCCTCTGTGGTTTGATTGACACCGGGTAACGGATCGCGCGCGACAGCATCGTTATGAAGATAGAAATGGGCCATTAGAAATACATCGTCGTCGACGCCTAAACAAGCGCATATTCGACCTTACTACCATTTTGGCCACGGACGAACAACCGTCTGCTTTTCTGTCTCGTCGTTGAACCAAGCACCAGCAGGGATTGATCATGAGAATAAGGAAAACTCGACATGGAATACCGTGTATGTCGGGGTTGCCGAGGACTTCGCGGTTTATATGGTGCGTTTGAGTAGCATGTAGTTCCCTATGATGGCAGCGGACGTGGCTACTACTACCTAGCCACTTGAGGACGCAGGTATTGATGCGACCTTTATATCTCCTTCGTCGATGCGAACACAAACCTAGGCGGTGGGGTATAGACCACGGTCTAGCCGGCCCGTGGTACCGATCTCTGGCCACTTCTCTGCCGGCGGCCGAAGTCTAGGCTTAAATGTAGTCGTCGCCCGTTTTCTACTTAAATAGAATAATGATGGGCCTGCATGTAGTGTAAAATTAGGCCGCTGTGTACTATCGGTTCGCCGTAAAGAATATGTAGACTTTGTGATGATGAATTGCTACCCGGATGTTTGGCTTTCGTCTGCCTTGGCCCTAATTATAGTCGACTGTACAGTCTCAAATGTTTTATCTACTTAAGGACATGATATACTCATAGGCCGCTCTATACGTGGGGACCTCTTCTTTTGGTGTGGTAACGTTATGTTCTTCACCGAATCCTAAATGCGATACTTCTTCTCTACCATTCATAGATGAAAATTCTCGTTCAAGCGGTAATGGCATAGCTCCCTAAGGTAACTTTTTCTGAGCGAGATCAAGGTTTGTGTTCAACATAGTCTCGATTTCATTTGAAGTGGTCCGCGATGTTTTGTATAACGCGCTTGTCTCATTTAGCTGTAATGATTTGAAAGTTAAAGCAGGGTGTGACTTATGCTCGGTGAATCGTGAAGCAGGCTCTTGAGGCCGAGAGTAATTCAACTTTACCACATGGCAAGCTATTAATATCACTAACAAATTGATCTACCAGCAACCATATCGCCCTTGAGCCGCTGCGAGCTGAGTGGAACGGGGGGGAGAATGATGAATACAAAGCTGAAAATGAGAATAATGAAGATGAGTCCTGGAGAATATTCAATAGTTACGAAGCGTGCATTAGAAACCTGGGAACTCTGCCTCAAGCTAGTATAGTCGTTGTAAAAATGGTAAAAATATCCTGGGAGAGATTAACATATAGAATCTGTGGAGGAAATTCCTGTTTATAGACTCACCGCTATCAATTATCATTAAGAAAGCTGGATTTTATGCGAGCTAATGAAAGGATTGACTAATCCTAATTAACGGAATGCTATAATAGCATAGCAGTTGCAGACGGCAAGTCGAAACTTGTTCGCCAAAATGATAAAACATGCGAAGCGGCTTTTAAAATTGGCCAAGCAAGTTCTCTTCCTTTTTGACCTGGGGACACGGTATAAAGGCGTTACAGGAAAAGTAGCAGATAGAGAAAATGAGTTGAGACGTGTTGGCAAGTAGGAGAATATTAATATAGTTGAGGCTGTGGCTCTGTAGGTTAGTCATAAGGAACTCACTCGAGTGATCTAAGGAGATGGTACTTGAGCAATGGTTGTGTTCTATTCCCCAAGAGGTTAGCACCACGCTTGGGCCCGGCAGGGCCCCCCTATAAAGGGGACCCTTCGCCGCGCGTTCGACGCGACTGGGTTTTTCCTCGTCACCTCACTTTTCCACCTCCCACGAAGGGGGTGGTTTTCGTGGTGGTCGGAGGTTTTTTAGCCTTCATTCAGCCCTTGGACCTAGTTGCGGCGCACCGCAACTAGCCCCCCAACGGCACCCCAAGGAATAGAATAAACAGTATTGGGGCGTGAGTTTGGGCAGTTAGCCGAAGTCCTGGTCGAGGCGGCCGGCTCGTATAGCGCGCCGCCAGGCCTTCGGTTAAAGGCTCACGCTCCCCCCAATATATGCGTTCAACCACTTCCTTGCTGCAGACCTCCTAAGTGAATAGATGGTTGTGTTCTATTCCCCAAGAGGTTAGCACCACGCTTGGGCCCGGCAGGGCCCCCTTATAAAGGGGACCCTTCGCCGCGCGTTCGACGCGACTGGGTTTTTCTTCGTCACCTCACTTTTCTACCTCCTACGAAGGGGGTGGTTTTTGTGGTGGTTGGAGGTTTTTTAACCCACCTACCGTTCCTTGGGCTTAGTGGCCTAAGGGCGGGAGGGGCCTACAGGGCGGACGGAAGGAGGGGAGGACTGCGTACGGGTGGTGCTTTTATTTGATTTTTGATACCTACCGTCTTTGGGCTTAGGGCAGTGGCCGGCCGAAAGCGCACTGTTCTAGGTCCGAAGAAGGGAGGGGCCTACAGGGCGGATGGAAGGAGGGGAGGACTGCGTATGGGTTGTTTTTTATAGTTTGGGCAGTTAGCCGAAGTCCTGGTCGAGGCGGCCGGCTCGTATAGCGCGCCGCCAGGCCTTCGGTTAAAGGCTCACGCTCCCCCCAATATATGCGTTCAACCACTTCCTTGCTGCAGACCTCCTAAGTGAATAGATTATTAGATAGTGAAAGAAACCGGGTTCCTTCCCCCAGAGGCTAACTACTACTACATAGAGTTGAAAGAAAAGGAAGAGAGATTAGAAGAAACAACTTGCACTGAAGATTGTAGATATTGAAATAAAGTATGTAACAAGAGGTACAAGGGGTTCTGCGGAGCTACCTGAAGGAAATTGTTTACGAATTGATATAAATCAAATAGAAATAATCACTTTCTAATTGCTATGGCTCACTGTCAGGAGCCGTAGGCCAGGGGTAAGTGATGACTATTTTTGTTACGCGAAGGCATTCTAAACTACCTTCCCAGGTACCGTCTGATTATATATAGGAACAGTCTCCCTGAAGAACTGGATCGATATACCCATTAATCAGGAAATACTCACAATTGGTCGTGTGAACATACGGGACTATTTCGGGTTCGCTTATTGGGGGGTTTTCGTGATAATGATTATCTTCATTATAATAGTAGCCAGCTATAGTTCGCTAGGCACCCTAGCAAATAAGGGGACCTAGGTAAGTCGGCTAGCTTCGCAGGAAGACTACCTCGAAAGTAGGTAACGTTATCCTTTTCTAAGTACTCCGTGCCCCCTTACTTGACAACCTTCGGTCACAAGAAAAAAAGACATGTGCAACTATTGCACGCTTGTACAGAATTAAATTGCTAGATATATGCGATATACCTCAGTACGGTATACAGCCTATCACTACCACTCATCCACACACCACAAAGACTGAGGTGGTGTGCTGGGATATTGTTAGCAGCTCTCTTGGCGGGTCTATCTCAACAAAATTCTGCCCCTAATTTGTTCCATCGATACTATATACAATGGTTGTCTTATCGGAAATATATACATAGAATGATATCCGTGAGCAGTTCTTCCTGACAGCTATAAAAGAAGGACTGGCCGATCGATACCCTCTACAGTCCTTCAGCTTCGGACATATAGCTGGGAACGATGACTTATAACTCTTGAGCGCTTGCTCCGGACCCTATAGTCTACCAAGTACTAGCCGTTGGTCGTATCCAAGCTTGTATAAACCTGCCGCTACATAATGCACGCCATGGCAAGTATGATTTGCGGTCAACAAAGGAAATGAAATGTCGTTATCCATCGAGTCCGATCATGTCTATCAACGCTAACACCGTCCATCAGGTCGGTGCTAACTTCGTTCGTATCAAACCACGTGCAATTGTTCTGCCACTTGTGCGTTGCGTTGAATTATTTGCTTGTAGATAGCCCGAAAGCAACTACATACGAAGGCAGACAATGATACGCAAGGTAGTAGGAACGCCACGAATAAGAGTGGTGCCGACTGGATATGCTTCGTAGTCGAATCGCCGCCTGACGCGAAGGCGCTTATAATGCTGAGGTCGAGAAGTAGCGGTAAAATGACTAGGGCAAGCCCAGCGCTGTGAATGTCAGTTTATATATTTTATAATCTCAAAGGCATAAGGCGAGCGATTACATTCGTCTCGAGTCCGCCGATAGATCTCGAGTGTCATGATAAGTCCACATGCCTGTACGGGTAGCGCATCCAAGCCACGTACTATGAGCTGTTAGTGAGAATACTGTCTCGTCTCTAGACCCAAGCCGGGTAACTATTTAATGGCTGCTTATATTGAAGATTAGAACAAAATTGGTAAAAACTCACCTAAATTGGATATAGAATGGGACTCTAGAGTCCAATACCATTAACAAATAACCCGCGCCGAAAAGACCCATAGATAATCCGTGAAATAGCAGTGGTTGTCCCAAAAGACGAACGGTAGCAAGCTCCCAAATTAAGATGCCTGTAATAATTGCAGGCCATAGAAGCCAGGTCCAACCGTTGTTGTCGTCTTGTGGGATAGAGGCCAAGGGCATGCTAGACTCGAGGGCATGGCTCACGCTGTTCGGAGGAACGGCCGCGCCAGTAACGCATGTGAGCCAGGGAATCATACACAATGCAGCGTGTTTGACTGACAGCCCGCTGTTTCTACACGTATCTGCAGTGAACTCGCTTCTTGTCCTATAAAGATAGGATCTAAGATGGAACGACCGGTCGGGGAAGGCTCTGTCTAAAGCTGAACCGGAACGAGTAGGAAACCCGTTATGATTAACGTGATCGATAATTGTTCCGCTACAAGCTTGATAATTCGTATTCAATAGCCCGTTTTGCTTAATCTCATTATTAACTGCGATCGTTATTCGAAGCATGAGTGCGTAAGCATTCGGGATGGCCACATCGTACCCGAAATCCAACCAGTGCCGTATCGCCCGTCCAGTATGTCTATTGAACAATGCACGGGAATCATGAAGCAAATGTTGGTATTTGCCCAAGGATTTCTGGCCGAATAAGGTAGTGCGCGTCCTGACTAATCCCACGGCAATGGGAATGGGAATATTCTGTAGATAGCTGATCACTACGAGAATCGGGCTCAGTATTATTCTGACGAATTCTCTGGCGGAATTGGACGGGGCGAACACGTAGGCTGATCTAATGTAATAGAGCCAACGTTCTAGGGTATTTTGACGAGCCAGAAGTGGTGAGTAATGGCACGAGCGGCCAGGTATAGGCTTTGCGACGGAGTGCTTCAAATGACAATAAGGTGAGAGCAAGGTCCACGATTCCTTAAGTTGGGCATGTCCATCCTGGGTTGAAGTTCTGACACAAATAACAATGGCGAATAGCAAAAAAAGAAGCGAGGCAAGTATTACAACCTCCACGTAGCTGCTGAGGCCTCCAACGCCGGAATACCAGCTGCCTCTAAGCCCGAGAAGCATGTCGTATTTCAGAATAAAACGTCAAATGCCCGATTGGCAAATAGGCGTTGGAATATATAAAGAAGGGGATAGGGCCCTGATAATGATGTCTATGAGGTTAGGGCTGCGAAGAAGTTAGTCTTAAACGTAACAAATCCAAGGTAACGAGAAGGGTATAGAATATGAAGGGGTCAGATATACATACGGAGTGGCCTAGGCGATTAGTTTCGTGCTATTGGAAATTATTAAATATTAACGACTTTTGTATATTTCGATTCGACCATCATACGTCCAGCGTGGATGTGTTACAACGAGTTGCTTTGAAGGAATGGGATAAATTTTATGTCGTTCGATTAGCCGGATGTCACTATCTCGTACAAGCTCCATTGCTTTATGCTGAGTTACTGTCTGGAAGCACTTTGATGCTATGGTTGTTCGAGGCGGAGGTGCTGGCAGGTTTTCTCGGAACTTCGGAGCCTGCCTTGGTGCGGGGCGGCACGCGGAAAATTGGGATCGTTGACGGCGGTAGGCGGTGTTGTGAGCACCCTTGAGCGCTTTACCAGGTTTAAGTTCAATCGCCTAACGGGAGGTTACCTTAAGGTGTTAGAGGATTGCTAGGCCTTGCGGATAAATCAATTAGTTTCGACTTCGGGGAAGCTTGGTTGTTCCGAACGGAAGCGCTCACCAATTGGACTATTAGAAAATGTTGACCTTGACGCGAATACCTAGCGTAAATGTCGAAGCACCGTGAGATTCGGGTATAGCTTTGAGTAAAGACGAAGAAATGGTACTATTGCTGTAGAGTAATAATTAGTTCGTTTCAAACGATAGTAGAAACCAAAGTCCAGCTCCTTCAGCCAACTTCCTGGGTGGAGGGTGTGACCTAAGGTTGCGGGAACAATTGGATCGGAGAAGAGGTGATTTGGGCCATTTAAAGCCTACGTGGTATGTACCTACACCCTTATTACGGCTGGTATGCGGCCGTGACGACAAATTGGGGGCTGCAGGCAACCAACCTGCACATGACACTTACCCCGCTTTGAGGCTGAGTTGATTAGATATCTATGATATGTGAATCCTATCATTCCCAAGGTTTTCGAGCTTGTATCTCGACGACGAGACTACTTCGGGTGCGAGTCAGTCTGTACTGACCTGGTGAAGATGGACTGCGCCATGGGAGAGGCCGGGCGCCTCAACCATAATTATTCACATACTAGGGAATGTCATTCACCGTCGAAGCCAAGCTTGGCAACTAGAAAACTAGAATACGACCCAAATCGAAGAACCGCCGTACTCCCAAGCAAAGTTTTCTGCCCCTGGAATAAGCCCGACTTGCCTCATATCTATCCATCTCCACCACAGGACGGAGCAACCAATACGCGTCATAAGAGAAATCGCCTTCTATGGCTCGCGACGGCGACGTTATCCCTTTTATCATCGTTCCCCACTGGAGTGCTGCTGGCTTCATATGCTACTCAGAGTTCGGGACATTTTTGGCGCACATTACGATTACCATTCCGTGAAGGACAGGAACAGGTGTGTGTAATACTTACCAACCGGCCTGGTTCCTGAGTGTCTATTAGTAACTGCTGACCCGCGAAGTGCTTAGAAACCCTTCTATCACCCGGCTCGACTTTAGAAACCTTGCGGCCTCTACCACAATTAATGTGCACATTGCACATCTTCTGTCTGTCAACTTTAGCACTCCATCGGGGTCGAAAATACGATCGATATCAAAATGAAACTATAGGCCTTATCGTCGTGGCGGGTCTGAGCTTCGGTCTCTGTACCTTGCCCGTAGGGCCGTGTCGAGCCACTCCGGGGACTGCGATAATGATACTACCGATCCTAATATCAATTGGTGTTATCCTCAGTACTATATTCCACACCATCCATAATTAATTAGGAGGGCCAACTATTGAACAATGGAGCAGGATGCCAAGGGCGAGGCGGCCATCGTATGAGTTGTTTGGTACTAATGAAATCCTATCAGCGTGTTAGGCGAGTGTGCTCTACTGATAAAGGCTGAGTGCGTTGGGTGGTGTGTTTTATCGTATGAACAAGGATTTAGAAAGCTACCTGTATTCACGATAATGTTTTATGGGATCAAGGGCGTTGGAGGCTTCTCGACGTTCTGTAGCCTGGGGAGGACATAGCTTACTTATAATTTGGTTTTCGATGACTCGACCAGCCAGTCCCAATTCACTTTCATTTCCAGTTAGATTCATACGAGGATTCGTATACATGTCTTACAATTTACAGAATTACCAATATGCAAACCACTCCGCGGCAAGTGAGCCCCACAAGTAAGATATAGCCCACTGGACATGCGACACAAAATGAGTCTGATAGGTAGGACCAAATAATTAATGGAAGTTGTCGATGTAAAAACGAAGGTAGTGCATCTGTACTGGGCCATTTCTTGGTTATGAAACGTTAATAGTTCCTTTGATGGACAAAAGTAGGTTTTGTTTGTCAGCTTAGGTTTTATAGCTATAAGCAGAAGATTCGTAAATAAGAAAGGGCCATTTTCGGAGGAATCACTTCTTGTTAGCCCGGTTAGTTACTAGCTAGATAGTTATAAGAATATAATTTTTGCTTTTAGTACCCACGGTCTTTTATATTGAAACGGGACCTGTATAAATCACGCACAAAGCCTTCTATAGACCCAACTCCTTTTATACCACTTCTGAGATTCCAAATGAGGACAACCTGCCACAGGCGAGCCACCCGGGTCTACACATCAACTGAGGGTACTTCCTCCCTGCTTGAGAGCTTTGTGCACTTGCATATAAAGTAGCAATAGAGGAATCGTACCCCTAGTAATAGTGCTACTTAATCGTGTGTTACCGCTTTATAACTGTTATACTATTGCATACTTAATGGCAATACTTTTAGTTACTGTTGTTTAACTCGGATTTTGTAATGTTAATAATATTATTTCATAGCGCTTTTAATTATGTATTCATTAAGCTTGGTTGCATATTTAATTTTTTATTTTTCCCTCGTTTAGTAGACTCGCAGCTCTACTAACACTCTCCTCCTACACAACCAGGTACGATACTGGCATTATTAATGCAATACTGCCACCTGGTTGCATATAACTGTGCTATATCTGTAGCAACATTTTATGCTTGTGGCTATAATATGCGACCGCGTGGCTATAGTATGTAATACTGTGGCGGCTAAGTACTGTATGAATCATTTTCGGTAAGCAAGGGGAGTACCCTTAGCTTGTATGATCACTCGGGCGAACCTGGCTTCATGGCAGGAGGGCATTCTAGAGCTATAAGGGTAACTAAATATAGGAAGGCTAACGGGAAATGACCGTACTGGACCTATAAAGACTAGACCCATGGGGCTCATTCGCTGGCCCTAACTCAATGGCGCCACACCATGCAAAACACCACGCATCTCCCCTTACCCCGTTCCCTCGAGAACGTATTGATTTTACGACGCCGACGGAAGTGTATTAAAGCATTGAGAGCCTGCTACAGGAGCGATCCAATCGACCTTGCTCTTCTGGAAGAATTCGAACTGTGGCTGTAAATCGGACTTGTCGCCGTCTATGATGCCAATGGCCAGAATAGAGATATCTTCAAATCCTGAACGAATGCCGCAAAGGGAGCTACCACAACGCCCGCAAAATAGGCGCTTCACGATGCGCCCAGACTCTGGGCTTGTGTCCTCATACGTCTTCATGATTGACGGCTCGGATTCTGAGAATGAAACTTCCTACAAACAAGCCCATGCTATTAGCACATGTTGTAGATTGACCGTGTGAATGCGGATAAAAACTGTGGAAGGGAAACTGGACTGGGTACCGATTACGCACTGAGGTTTTAAATGCGACAAGTGATCCAAAGATCGCACCAGAGAATTTTTGGCATGAGGTACAATGGCAGAGATTCTACCCAAAGTCAGTTATCGCCATTTCGGTTCAATTTATGAGGACTGTAGTAGCTTCTAGACATTGTATTGGCCCCAAAAGGAAAGCTTCTGCTGTAAAAGTAGCCGAAACGGTAGGGAAATAACCCCGAGAACTATTACTCACTGTGTAAACAGGCATACCCTGGATGCTAACTTTGACGCTCCCGCAAAGGCACGACCCGGTCCTAGTCGAGATTGCCATGATTCCGAAAATATTTAATACAGTATCAGGCTCGATATATGACGCGTATTAGTTAACCTAGGTCGATGATTAGCTTTACTAAACGAGTATGAAAGACCAGGATATTTTTGTGCTCGAGTTTAAGTAAAGTATTATCTAGTGCTTCAGATAATTTATATAGCAAGATTCGGTAGTAAACCGAAATCGTGAACATCTCGTACCCAGTCATCGCTTACTAAGTAGTCAGCGTACTCAATTGTTGAGAGGTACCTAGTGGATACCATCTGACAAACCACGGCTCAACCACTATGGGGAATATCCGATGGAATCCGACAATGGGAATAAGGCAGCGAGACCCGAAAATTTCCTACGATGTCGCCGGTCACTATATAGCTATGTCTCTTTAGCATGGAAGCCCACTGTGTGTCCTGTTGTGTTGTGTACATACCCCTACTTGCTAGAGAGACGTGGATAGTCTACATCAATCACCATCCCTGTTCTCCTATGCGTTGGGAAATTTCCTTGTGCTCCTGGTCGCTGCCATACTCCGCTGTATCTTTGTCAAAACTGTAGAGAATGTACTAACTCACAGAGTCACAGCATGTACTAACTACACTAGAAAAGGGGCTAAGGGCATCCCGTTATCTGCATAAATAGGTCTTCCCATCTTTCTCAGATATTTATTCACCACAAGCCAAAGCTTATGTTTCTCAACTGGTTGCCACTGGGATCATCACCCTTCTGCGTACAATGTACATGCTGCAAGTGCTGAAGACGTCTTGCTGAGTTATTTTTAGTTCTTCATCTAGGCAACAGCTTTGGGAACTGGCGGACTTCCGGAGTTACCGGAGTTTTTCAACTCTCGAGCTCACTGCTCGGGCTCAAGTCCCGGCCGAATCACGCCTCTAGATTCTTCAGGTATTTTTTCTCACAGCACTTGTATCGTAAGACCGTTCATACATATTTCATGTCATTAAAAATCGCGCATCGAGGATTATCTAGAAACCTGAGGCTTAAACACGGATAATATTGGGGAAATTGCGAGCGCGGGAAACTAAAACATCAAAGATCAGCGAATCAAGCAGATGATGTAACGATATCGATACTAAGCTAAGAACACTAAGAAATCATTGTCTCATTATCGTCTAGGCTAGCACTAGTCTACCATAACTAGAGAGTCTAAAAGTCATGCTCAACTTCTGTCGATCCTAAAAACTTCGAATACGAAGACTGTAAGCTTCGGGCTGCCGGATACTGGCTCTGACAAAGAGTCTCGGGAATAGACAGCCATATGTGACGCTGACTATGAGCGGACAGCTATCATTAAAACTAGCTAGGGTTTAAAGAAAATTGCTGTTTGGCTAAATGGTAAAGAGCTGAACGATGTTCGCAATGGTTGTCTCTTGAACCGAAATCCGCTTAAGGGACCCTAAGTTTATCATCAGTAGTAAATTGGATCCCTTGGCAATTTATTCTAAACTATATTACCACTGGCATCAGTAGTATGTATCAAATATGTATATATATGTGTGTATGCGTGCGTGTGTTTTTTCAACTTAGACTAACTACTAAAGTACTTACTCAATCTAATCCTAGCTGTGGCAACACTGCTGTCATCTGCCATTCTTTGCCCCAAATTCTTTTTAACATTTATAACCCTTCTACGTATAAGTGGCTCCTAACTTTAAATTTGTGAGGAAACACCATTAATTTGCGTAGTGTTGTTAATCATCAACTGTCTCTCATAGAAAATCACCTCTTTTAAAATTGGTTTCCTACGGGAGTCTACGCCATCGAGGGTGACTGAATCTTTTCTTGGCCGAGAGGCTTTAAACCCTGTGCTCTCCCTCCTTACACACCTATGACAGCAAAGCTCAACTATCATTACTCAAACTTCGAAGCAACAACTTTCCGAATCAGTGACTCCATGAGCATGTTGTTTTAATTAGGAGGTAATATTAATTGCCAGAAGAGCTAGCTCTAGTATGAAACTAGGCCATATTTAGGTAGACTCGAGGCAGGAACTAAGTTAAAATATGGGGGTTAGGGCGTAGTATCATTAATTCGTGAGTCCTCTCCCGTACTAGGCCCTTATATAGTAATAATACATGATACAGCCCCAAGAGTACCGGCGTGCTCCTAGAAAAATAGGTGCCTAAAATTCACATTAAATGACGACTACTGTGGTTCCTCTTTGGTTTTCGGCCTAACCTTAGTTTGGCGCGGTGATGCTATGGGAGTCATAATAATTGTGGAGAGTAGAAAAAGGACACCGAAAGAACTCTCGTTGTGTGTCGCTCTGGCGAAAATTCCAAGTATAACAACTCAAGACAATTAATTATAAGAGCACAAGTTAGAGCCAATAATTATTTACCTAGGAAGGTCTTTAGATTCCATTTTCCCCCCTGTGTGTTAAAGTCTGGATATTCCAAGGGATTCCCAGAGATTGCTCCGTATTTGTAGCCTTCCTCAAATCTCTCGTGACCTTCTTCCTCTAATAGCGCCTATACAGCTCACGTGGTCTCAATTAGGTCTGAGCTAAACCTGGTAGATACCTAGGGATAGTGGCTGGTATTGTCTAGGCGTGGTCCTCTTTAAAGTTAGGGGCCATGTGTTGTAGCTGTTCCCTATGTGGCAGTTGCTAGCCGTGGCAGGACATTGGGGCATTTGTCTAGGTGATATACAAATGCCAGGTAGACTTTTATACTTGCTCACTTGGACGTATCTTGCTACATTAATCACAATATAATCGGCGTAGTTTTTCAATTGCCTTTCTCTTCGCTCTCGTAGCGTAATGTATCGGAAATAGTAGAAGGGGTTGCGCAGAGCGAACGCAAGTACATTGTGTTGGGGAACCACTGCGCCAAAAGATTGAACTTGACAAATTATTATCTGCTATTTTTCAGCACATTGTGGCAGAGCGGGCTTTCTAGCCACACACACAAATAAGCCAACCGAAGTGTGGCTTGCAGCTTACTAGCCTCCTGGTGGCTTGTAAGTACCTACCTAGGTAACTGATCAGCTCATGCACGATGCCTCTGCTTACTGCATGAGCTGGTTGCTTTTTCCACGCCCCCTGCTCAGTATCTTGGTCAACTGTGGAATTCGTTGAATTTCGATAACTTCTGATCAAATTAATTGTAATACTTTTGGGTTTGCCTCAACCCTACCGGCCTGGCTCGCGGCAACGCCGACTCAGATATACGTTCCTTCTGTAGCATTTTATTGCTGCTAGACTAATAGAATGCCACACTTGTGTTGGCCATTTTCAATTAAAGAATGCGAACAGCCGACTTGAGCCCCGGCTACCTGGCGCTGCCTGACACGTATGACCATCCAATGATTCCTTTAGGCAGCCCAGCCTGCAGATGCTTATAACTCATAAGCCCGCAAGAACTACTTATTTTGGGTTCCTCCGCCGGCCTGCAAACATTAGTAGCTTCGAATGTCTAGTCAAGCACCTTGAGGCACTTAACTTTGCCATTGATTGGTTCTTTAGTGCTATTATATTTGCTGCAACCGTTCAGCCCGTGGGGCCGTCACAGCCCCCGCCATTAGTTATCCCAAATTCGGCCCCCTTCTATTACGCGAATGGTTTTTGAAAGCTCCACCTAGACCGGCACGTCTGCCTAGCTAGTGTATATACGGCGTAGGTTGTGACCTATGACATGCAGGCGGAAGTCTTACGATGTCATCACCCTGTCGAGAGGTCAATCGTTACTGCAAAGTATTATGTGAGTTTTTTGAATAGCTGCATTAACCAATTGTGTTCTCTGTATGTCTTTGGTCTTTGGTCTTGGCAATCAGAACCGATAACCAAGGCCAATGTATATAGACATACTAACCCAACCCCCCCATACATAGTTGCCTCGTTCCTTATCTAACGAAAGGCTCAGTGGTTTGGTTTCTCAAGAAGTATATCCCATCATGGTTCTACACCTCCCCCACAAGCTGGATATCCCAGGGCCAGATGAGAGCGTCTGGTCTGATCCCGCTTTGATTGGGGAAGAAAATTGGTTCAATGCGGCTATGTACCTTCTATCCCAACAACAGCGTCAACAAGAACCCGGTAAGAACCTAATGGCCTAACTCACAAATATTCTGAATTGTGTGTTGTTCTGACTTGGCAATGCTGTTGTGCTCAGATTTCACTCGCCGACAAGACCAGAACAACGATACTGACTGTTTTCTCGACCGCCTGGCACTGCTATTTGCCCGTAAGAAGTCGAAAGAAACGCCACGCCACGTTACTGCAACTGGTCTCGTCAGTGGCACCACAGAACTGCACGTTTATATCGCGAAGAATGGGGGCCCTGATGACGAGGATCGGAAATGCCGGGCATGGCTTCAGGAGTGGTTTCAGTTATCCGAACTTAAGAGCCGCGGCATGGAGGAACAGTATTGGAAAGCTCTGCTAGGCATGTGGGGAGATCGCATCACGTACTATAAGAGTCGTGCTCGGAAGTCTTGGCAGGAATGGGACAAAGAGTTGGGATCGTCAAAGGATAAGATCGCCGCGTACTTCAGTGAGACTGGTGACGAGTTTGACCGGGCTGAATTTGATAGGGAATGGGAAGACACCTACAACAAGTTGAAATTAACTGGGAGGGACGGCGACGACAGCGTCTGGATGAAATACTACAATTTCTGGAAAACACTTCGAAAATACCATGTTTTCCATCAGCAAGATACTCTGGGGGCGGAGGCGGCAAAGCGATACTGTTACGTAATTTATTTGCTGGAGATGCTTGCAATGCCTATGAGCATCTGGAAAGCCCTGATACGCTTTAGGGAAGTTAAGGAAGATAAGATGGTCTACTTCGTTCTCCTCGACGAGGTCCAACTCCCTCAAGCCATGCAATCACTTCAAAAAGACGAAGTGCAACGTGTCTTGGAAGATTGGAATGAGAAGCAATTTACCAACACCGAACAAGCGCTACAAGAGCTCAAAAAAGGCAAGAACAAACAGACAAAGTACCTTCACTGCGAACTCCAAATACTCACCCTTTTCCATCATATTAGCGGCACTTCAAACAAGTTATTATCCCCACATATGTTTATCGGATGTAGCAAACTCTCGTGTCATCTCTGTTGGGAGATGTTAAGGGGCCGGGAATATAAGACGCGAGGGACACATGCCAAAATCTCGGCGAATTGTGCGTTTCCATTGCCACGCTCGCTTGATGGAGTGGTTACAAGATTCGTAGAGCTTCGAGATCGGTGGGATGCATTGTTCCAAAAACATAAAGACGGTCAATTTCCACGGTTCCCCCTTCAGATCGATACTAAACCCGCGCATACAGAGAGCAACGATTTTGATAGAGTGAGTCACCCTCCCCCCGCAGTCATGGATACCCAAGTGCCACCACTAACAAGAGGTATTTTCAAGAAAATCGCACTAGAGTGCTTTCGAGACCCTGCTGTTGATATTCAGGGATACAGGCCCGACCACTATCCTTACCTGAAAATGCAATCTGTTGAACCGAGATGTGGAGCCTTTGCCAAAGTCTATGCAGGACAACTCAACGATCGCAAACAATCTGGTCCAGTGGCTATCTATGCGCTTAAGGAGATCGTTATCAAAGATAAGAAAATCCTCGAAATGACTTCCAGTGAGATTAAAATCTTAAAAGGCCTCACGCACAAGAATATTGTGATCCTTGAAAAGGCTTTTTTTGACGAATCTGATCCCCGAAGAGTTTACCTCGCAACGTCACCATGGGCCCCAGAGACGCTGGAAAACTGCTTATCGTCTGTGATGAGGGAAGTTAATGAACATGAATGGTGTCGCCCGGGCACTCTGGGCCACTGGCCGTCTATTGTTGTGCAATGCCTTGAAGGTTTATCTTATCTGCATCAACAAGGAATCAAGCATAAAGACATCAAACCGCACAACATATTACTTCAGCAGATTAAAAACAGCCCAACCGGAGATTATCAAATTCGTCCTATAATTACCGATTTCAACATCAGCAAAGACAACTACGATGAAGGTGGACTGACAGATCGCAGTGGCACTCTACAATTTAAGGCCCCTGAACAACTTGGCACGGAACCCTCAGGGACCCTGTTATCGGACATTTGGTCTCTCGGTTGCTGCTTTGCGTTTATTTTCATCCTGATTCACTCGGGCAGAGAGAGGTTGACGGCTTTATGGGAAAAGGTTATGAGCCCAACAGCGCCAGGGTTTTATAACGCCGATAATGAGACAGTGCGGGTAGCAGAGCCACTATAGCACCCACCTTATTAGCTAAACACTTGGCGTTAAATTTTTCTTATATAATAGTTTAGCTTTTTAAATTTAAGTTTTTTTTTTTAGTTAACTAAATAGGTTAGCTTAAAAAGGTTTTTTTTTTTAAAAATTTAAAATTTATATTATTTTTATATTTTATAAAAAATTTTTAAAAATATTTAAATATAAAAATATTTAAACTTTTAAAATATAGTTTATATTAATAAATATTAAACTATTTTAATAATATTTTTAATAAAGTTTTTATTATATTGTTTTAATATATAAAAATTTTTTAAAAAATTATTTAAAACTAATTATAAAAATAATTTTTAAAATATAAATTTAAAACTAATAAAACTAATATTATTTTTATAATTATTTTT